>LNAC01000140.1:1338318-1383367 GCA_002007465.1 Ailurus styani | reverse complement strand
CCCGCCGCTACTCACCCAGCCGCGTCCACACGCCTGGCTTCGCGGCCGCTGGGCCACCAGATTCTTCACGGTTTCGGGACCAAAACCTCTTCAGAGCGGCCGTCGCCATCCTCTTCCGGCTTGGCGTCCCTTTTCCGAAGAGAAACGCCAGGTATGCGAAGAAAAAGGCCCGGAGTCCTCCTGCGCAAGCCTCAGCAGCGCCGGAAGTGGTTTCCCATCGGAAGAGGATAGAAAAGGGACCGCTGCCGGATGTTGCTGTCCGGGCTGAGCGGTGGCGGCGGTGGCGGCGGTGGCGGCGGTGGCGGGGAGGCGGGCCGCGCAGGCGCAGAGAGCTTCGGCCACGCCGGCTGAGGCTGCCTCAGGTGAGCGGGGCGGGGTGCACCTATGGGGCGGGGGCGGCGAGTTTGACGCCCGGCTCGGTGCCCTAGCGGCCAGGCTGGGCTCGGGGCTGAGGGAGAGGCCTCGGGAGGGGCACCGAGTCGGGTTGGGGGCGGGTGTCATTGGCCTCTGTCCTCAGAGCGGGATGCGGTGACGGCCCTGAGCGACCATGGCAGCGGCCGACGAGCTGGCCTTCCACGGTGAGTGCGGCGGCGACCCGGCCGGAACCTCCCACCCCGGTTCCAGCTGACCGCCGGCCCGAATCCCCGTCAGCTGTGAGCCCTAACCCCGACCCAGGCAAGATACCCAGCCCGCACTCGAACCCCGCTCCCGGCAGAGCCCCTGGCCCCGACCTGACCCCATCCCAGAACCAGGCATAAACCACGGGCCCTGACTCAGAGCGGGGGAGCACACCTGCCAACCGCTCAGAATTTGGAAAGCTGGGCCCCTCCGTGGCCCCAGTTGGAGTCTTGGCCCCTAGGTGAGCCGTGGGCTAAACCAAATTGGCTTGACTCCCAAAACATGCCTGTGTCCCATATTCCTTCTCGATAGAGTTCGAGGAAGCTTCTAATCTGCTGGCTGAGACCCCAGATGCGGCCACCACCAGTGGAAGCAGTCAGCTGACCCCACAGGGGCACGTGGCCGTGGCTGTGGACTCCGGTGGCAGCTATGGAGCTGAGGAGGAGGCCGAGGAGAGTGATAGGACTGCGGTGAGTCCTGGGGGAGGGGGTCCTGCCTGCCTCCAGCCCTGCCCCCACCCTCTGCCCAGGCTGTAAGGGCAGTCACTGAAAGCCCATGCCATGCAGCTCCTGCAGGAGGAGAAGCAGCACCCCGGATTCTGGACCTTTGGCTACTATCAGAGTTTCTTTGACGTGGACACATCCCAGGTCAGGCCCGGGAAGCTGGTGGGTTGGGGCTTGCAGTCACACGGGGCTCCAGCCACTCTCACTGAGCCCCTCCTGGACACTGGAGTGCTGGCGATGTCCAGGTGGGAGGACACGAGTTCCCACCCAGGCTGAAGGAAGGGATGTGTTACAGGCATAGGGAACAGCAGGTGCAGAGGGGTGAAGGTGACAGAAGGTGTGAAGTGTCAGAGGAGCTACCTGTCACTTGGTCTGGTTGGAGAGTGTAAAGTCGGGGACAGGTGGGCAGAAGCCAGACCACAGAGGCCTTATATGCTGTGCAAAGGAGTTTGGATTTTATCCTGAGGGTGCCGAGAAGCCTTAGACGGGTTTAGAGCAAGAGAGGAATGAGTGGAATTAGCAGACGTGGTGCAGGGACGGTGGATCAGAGGGCCCAGGCCAGGAAGAGAAATAATAAACCTGGGGTGCAGAACAGGGGCCATAGTGGAGAGAGATGTAGGCAGAAGGATGCCAAGGACTTGACTGTCCCCCACCTCACAGTCTACATACGTCACAGCATGACAGGCTGTTCAGGGCAGCCAAGCCAAGAGAAGGTGAAGCAAAGAGAAAGATGACCAGCCCAGAAGAGTCCTTCAGAGTGTGGCAGCACACTGGGGTATTGAGACTGGCCAGGGAAGGGGCTCCAGCCCATCAAGAACCCAGAGGGAACATCTGAGCCCTTGCAGGCAGAGGAGATGGGAGGTCAGCCAGGAGGGATCCTCTAAGGGCAGGGCAGGAGCTCGGTCCTCTCCTCTATGGGGGCTAAAGGGCCCCGTGCAGGCTTCCATTCTGAGCCCCACCTTGTCTCCAGGTCCTGGACCGAATCCGAGGCTCGTTGCTGCCCCGGCCTGGCCACAACTTTGTGCGGCACCATCTACGGAATCGGCCAGACCTGTACGGTGAGTGGTGGTGTGCATTCAGCTCGAGAATTCACTCAGCACATGTGGACCGAGTGCCAGCCCATGGATTTCAGCTAAGAAGAAAGCAGGGGCACTCCCAGAGAGTGGGAGACACACATTCTATCTGGGAAGACAGTTGTATACAAGGCTGCCAAGGGCAACAGAGCTCAGAAGCAAAGCAAACAGTTTAGAGAATGTGAGTTGCCATTTCGCATGGGTTGGACAGGGAAGAACCCTGTGAAAATGATGAGAGAATGGGCCTTGTTGGTATTAGGGGATGGCGGTGAGGAGACCTAGGGGAAGAACATTCCAGAAGGGGACACAGGTCTAGTGGTGGGGCAGTATTTTCCTTGGAGTAGTGAGCGGCATGAGGTCACAGAGGTGACAGGAGAGACTGTGCCTGCCTTATAGGCCTCAGTGAGAAGGAATCTCAGTTAAGGACTCGGAGGCTTCCTCTGGCCACGGGGGAGCGGGGGGAGGGAGGGCAGTGACTACCATGGTCCGGGTGTGGGATGGTGGGGCCCAGCCCCAGGTGGAGAGCAGTGGTTGGACCGTGGACGAGATCTCAAAGGTGCAGCCGACAGGATGTCCTGACACGCCGGAGGTGGGGTGCGGGGGAGAGGCGAGGGTGGCTCTGGGGTTTTCATCGGGACTCTAGAAGGATGGAACTGTCATTTCCTGACTGGAGAGGCTGGGCAGGTTTGAGGGGAGAGCATGAGGGTGGGAGGCTGGAGTTGGAGAGGCCGAGATGTGCACGTGGAGGGAGATGTTGACTAGAAACCTGTGGTTCAGGGCACAGACCAGATTCGAGATATTTGGGAGACATTAGGCTAGAGGTGACATAAGGTCCTGAGGCTGGACAAGGTTGTGCAGGGGGTGAGCACAGATGGAGAGGATGGCTAAGGACTGTGCCCCGACGGGGCCCCCATTATTAAAGGAGTCAGGGAGTCACAGACGTTGAGGAATTGCCGGGGGGTGGGTGATGTGGCAGAAGCCAGGGGCATGAAGGCCTAGAAGGCACACGGGGAGTGTTTCCAGAAGAGGGAGGTCAGCTACAGCAAAGGCTATCAGAAGGTCAGGAAAGCCGAGGGACTGAGAGCCAGCACTGGATTCAGCCACCCCAGGTCATCACTGGTGATGTGGGGAAGGGTCAGGTGGGGGTGGACGGAGCTTGGACCTTAGAAAGAGGCTTGGGTCCCAGCACAGTTGAGATGGGACAGGTCACCTGTCCTGGGAGCCCTGGGTTCCTCACCACGCCCCGCCCGCAGGCCCCTTCTGGATCTGTGCCACACTGGCTTTCGTCTTGGCCGTCACTGGCAACCTGACCCTGGTGCTGGCCCAGAGGAGAGACCCCTCTATCCACTACAGCCCCCAGTTCCACAAGGGTAAGTGACGTGGGCGAGGTCCCGGCCCTGCCAGAGCTGCGAGCGCCGCAGAGCCCCGAGGGTGACGGCCTGCCTCGCCCCCCGCCCCCCAGTGACCGTGGCCGGTGTCACCATCTACTGCTACGTCTGGCTGGTGCCGCTGGCGCTGTGGGCCTTCCTGCGGTGGAGGAAGGGGGTCCGCGAGCGCATGGGGCCGTACACCTTCCTGGAGACCGTGTGCGTCTACGGCTACTCCCTCTTTGTCTTCATCCCCACCGTGGTGAGTGCGGCCCCGGGAGGGGGGCGCCGGGCGCTGTGCGGAAGGCCTGGTAGCCAGCTGCCCCTGTCGCCCCCAGGTCCTGTGGCTCATCCCCGTCCCCTGGCTGCAGTGGCTCGTTGGAGTGCTGGCCCTGGCCCTGTCGGCCGCCAGCCTGGTGTCCACCCTCTGGCCCGTCGTGCGGGAGGACACCAGGCTGGTGGCCGCGGTGCTGCTCTCCACCGTGGTGCTGCTCCACGCCCTCCTGGCCGTGGGCTGTAAGGTACAGGTGGCCAGGGCGGGGCCTCAGGGCGGGGCCGGGGTCACCAACCCCCACCCCAACCCTGACCCCGAGGGCTTCGGTGCAGCTTTACTTCTTCCAGCCGCTGCCTCTGGCGCACCAGGCCCCTCCGCTGCAGGCCGCGTCTTCGTCCCCAGACCTCCCCCTGCCGCCCACCCCGAGGGCCAGGGCAGCCTAGGGGAGCCCCAGGCCCGAGGCCGCAGGTGAGGGCGGTTCCCCACGGCGACTGAGGGCTCTTCCTGCCTTTCCTCCCCGAGGCCAGGAGTCCCAGGGCCGCTGCCAGGAGTCTGTCTCTTTCAGGCCCAACGTGAGGGGACACCGCTGCCTGCCCTGCTCCTCAGACGGTGACCGAAGGCTCCCGACACCTCGAGATCACTCTGCTACTTAACAGACTTTTTCTTACAAAGCAAACACTTTTATTTTCTATGCAAAGGTGATTCCGAGAATTTATATAAAGGTGGGGAAGGGGCAGCTAGGCAGGGAGCTTCCAGGGAGGCTGTCGCCCCCGGGCTCCCCGCCAGGACATCTGCTTTTCCTGATGGGACGGTTGGGAGAGCAGACGGGGCCACCCCAGCCTCAGCTGTGCCTGCCCTTCCTGGGTGCCCAGGGAGCAGGTCCCGGGCCGAGCCTGAGCTCCACCACATCCGCGTGCGGAGGTGTTAGCAACGGGGGAGCAGAAGTAGAAGAAAACTGCCTGTGCTGAAACATACATTTCCTTGTTTATTTGTTTTGTTTGGGGGGCGGGGGCGGAGGTCCCTGCAAGGCCCCTTCCCAGGCTGGGGAGGGACCAAAATGCCGTCATAGTAATAGGGACTGGAGCGTCTACAAATATGGAGGGAGACACACAGGCCTAATGTGAGCTGCGAGGAAAAAGGACGCCTTCCACGATCGATCCTTGAGGTTTCTCATGTCTGCCCCAAGCGGCTGACAGTGACCCTTCCCTCCAGGCCCAGGGCCCATGGGGCCACCTGTTCTAACTCTTGGCAGGGGTGGGGGAGGGGACCTGCAGGAGCTTCGGGACAGGACAGCAGCAAGAGGCAGGGGCCGAGGACAGAGGGCCTTCCCAACAGCAGGGGTAGGTCGTACATTCAAGTGTGAGGTGAACCCTTTGGTGGGAGGGAGCCTCGGGTCTCCAGAGGCCTGGCCCCACCCCTGTCCCGAAGACTCGGCAGGGCTGCCCCTCACCACTGAGCCTCTGAGTGGGGGAGAGGGGCTGCTGGCTCGGCCCGGCCGGCCTGGTTTCTCAGAGGGTCTGTGGATTGACACTGGTTCTTCTCGTAAAAAAATAAAATTAAAAAAAGCAGCATGTCACGCCCATTGTGACCAAGGCCTGGTAGTTGGAGGGGAGGCCCCGCCCAGTCAGGCCTGCCTTCCCACTGGAGTCAGGCGAGGGGGGCAGGCGCCAGGGGACCGGGTGGGGTGGCAGCTGCTCCCCCCCCCACCTCCCCTCCGGGCCTGCAGCTGTCAGGCCCAGACACGCCTGTTACAGATGTCAAACCCAGGTCAGGGTGGAGGGCAGGAGGGGGAAACGGGGCTCCCACGACATGATCTTGTGTAAAATATGGCAGCAACACACGCTCAGGGCCAAGATGTGGGTGGGCGGTGGAGTGGGGGCGGCGGCGGCAATGTCGTGTAAAAAAGTGTCCAAGTTCCCATAGCAAAGAGGGCTGTGACCGGGTGTTTGGGCTTCTCCGGTACAGGGGTGAAAGCCGCCCAGGCGGGGAGGGGGTGGGCAGGGTCTTCATTTGGTTTCCTGGTGCTGTCAGTCTGTTCCGCGCCGGGGGGGCCTAGCTCCCGTAGTGCATGGTGTTGGTCGGGATGGACATGGGGGAGGCCATGGAGATGGCGGGGCCGCCCATGGTGAACTGGCTGTTGACCGCGTAGTGGGCGCTGGAGCCGCCGCCGCCGCTGCCCTGGGCGCCGGAGGACCCTGGTGGGGGGGTGGCACGGGCACTGAGGGGCCAGCTCTGCCCCCTCGCCCGCCCGGACCCGCGGCAGAGTCAGAGAGAGACAGAGAGCAGGCGAGAGGGCAGGCGGGTGGCCCGGGGGTCCGCACACTCACACCCGCGGGACCCCTCTCCCACCGCCCACCATTACCTTGGACAATCCCCGTGCTCATTATGGAGCCCATCCGGGAGTGGGTGTGATTGACAATCCCCGTGTTGGCTGCGCAGCGAGAGGGAGGGAGGAAGGGAGAGGCGTCACCGCCCCCAGCCGGGCCTGGCCCACGCGCGGCACTAGAGTGTGGGGAGGGTGGGCGCAGCGGCTGCAGAGCGAGGCACAGAGGAACGGGGCGCAGGGCCTCTGCCGGGAGCCCCAGGAAGAGGAGAAGGTAGTGACGACGACCGACCGTGGCACAGAAAGCCCAGGCCCGAGAGAGCTGTGGCCGCCTGCCCCGCAGCCCCCGGCCCCAGCGGACACTCACCTAAAGGAATCAGGTTGTTGTGGCCCACGCTGGAGCCGCCGGCTATAACACTGCTCAGGTCGTAGGCAGTCGGCATCCCTGTGTGCAGAGCGGGCGAGCTCAGGGGCTGGGAGACCGTGTCCGGGGCAGAGGCGCCCCAGCTCGGCCTGGGCAGTGCCCCGGCCCCCCGGCGGGACCACTCACCGGCCACAGCCATCCCGCTGCTGAGGTTGTAGGTGCTGCCCGTGTTCCACATGTTCTCCGAGGGGGACGTGTAGTGGGAGCCAGGCGGGGGTGAGGGCGTCGTGCCTGTGTATCTGCAGCACAGACAGAGCAGCGCGCGGGGCTGAGAGGCCGCGGGGCAGGAGGGGCACCCCCGTTCAGGCTGTGGGCCCATCCTACCTGAAGAAGGGGTTTTTCAGGTCCAGGAGGTTACTGGATTTGGAGCCCGTCTGGTCTACCTGGGCCACAATACTGATGTCATAGCTCTGTCTGCAGAGAGGGCATTGGAGGAGGGCCGTGAGCTGGCTGGGGAGATGGACCCCCGCCTCCCCCAGCCCCAGGTGGCAGCTCACACCTTTTGTTGGCAATAAGCAGACATGTCCCTGAGAGCGTGTCCCCGGCCTTGGCAAACAGCGGTGACTGGAACAGGCAGCGGACCTGGTACCAGTGGGTCAGGGGCTCCGTCGGGGCCGTGGACAGCCACACTGTCATTCTGCCAAGTAAGGACAGGCACACGCTCGACCAGGCTGGAGCCTCCACCCTGTGCACCTTGAGCTCTCCCCAGGTGTCTCTGATGGGTCCCCTGGGGCCCTAGAGCTGAGATAGGCTGGCTGTCCAGGCCTCCCTGGCACACGCCTACATGCACACGTGCATGCGTGCGCACACAGATCCACAGCTATGAAGGGTCCACTCACCCTGACCTCTGTGCCAAGAGACAGAGACCAGGCCCCATGAAGGACAGTCACTGAGAACAGGACAGACACCCGGCCTGGGGATCCCAACTGCAGGGAAGTCCCTGGGACCGGGGCGGGGTGGTGCACGCAGCATGCCCTGCACTCTCTTGCACTCACATGGAGCCGATGAAGGCGACGTCAAACCAGAAAGCCAGACCGTGAACTAGCCCGGAATGCAGCATGTGGAATTTGAATGGGATTTCTATCCTGGAAGGCAAAGGGCAGTGGTTGCTGGGGAAGCCGAACAGGGACTGCCAGGAGAGAAGAGGAGAGCCTGAGTGCAGTGTCCCAGCGCCCCTGCCGGCCTGCCTTGGGGCAGAGAAGGCCTGAGGGAGTCTGTGCCGGCCCTAGACCCCAGCAGGAGCCAGGCTGAGCAGGACGGGCATGGGTGCTGGTACCTGTGCAAATCTCCTTCTTTGGCTTCTAAGAAGTTCACTGTGTACTTGACAGACTTGGCCATCAGGATCCGGATGTCAAATGTGTCCTGGGAGAGACCACAGTGTGACTTGGCTTCAGGCACAGTGACCAGCTGGGAAGGGGAGAGCTCTGCCCCTCTCCCTGTCTGGCCACGGCTTTGAGGCCATTCGGCTAAAACCATTAGACACGCTGGGGGGAGGACGAAGTGGCTCGCCGCCACGGAGGGCAGTTAGGCAACAGCTCTCAAAATAACCATTCGCGTGCATTAGAGACTTGGCAGCCCCCTTCCGGGAGTCTAACCTACACGTGTATGTGTACGTACACGAGCTCACACACGTAACCAGACACGCTCTGGAAACCATCTCATTACACCAGCAGTGTCCCATCCATAAAAGACTAAGAACCAAGAGGCTCTTTATGAACAGATGGGGGAAGGATCTCTGAGATGAACTGTTAAGTTAAAAAGCAAACTGGAGAACTGTGTGCTGACGTCCTCACCCAACTACGATGGAGGCTTTACAGCAGACCAACGCTCCTGTGAAGGACGATATGAGCTCAATAAAATACAAAGGGAAAAAAAACCCAAAAGCCTAGTTTGCAAGTACTGAAGAGTAAAAACAGCAGCCACAGCTTTGGGAGCCAAGATCCTAGAGAGATGTTTTTCCGCCTGTGCCTTTCCCCTTGGGGTAGGACCTTCTGGCGGCCTCCCTGGATGGGGAAAGCAAGATGGGGGCTCAGGGTCACCAAGGCAGCTAGGATTCAAGAGATAGAGAAATGAAACAAAAGGAAAATGCAGAAACATGAGGTGGATGTTCTGCACGCAATTTCACTCTGGGGCATGTGCCAGCTCCTGAGCTGCATGCGAGGTGGGGCTGAGAGGCAAAGAAATCAAGCAGGAAGCCACTTAAAAGACACTGAGAAACTAAGGAAAGGTTCAGCTGTGCATTGGTGCGGGGAGGCTGGGACGAGGAGCCCCATGAAGCACCCAGCAACCTTGCCCTGAGACCACTGACCGCTAGGCCCTAAAGCAACAGTTCCCAAAATGTGGTCCCTTCCAGAGTCCTCACAAGGTCAAAACTATTTTCACGATAATACGAAGATGTTTTCTGCCTTTTTCTTTGGTTCACTCACCGATTGAACATAGAAGCAAAATCCAACTGTCTTCTATTAAGCCAGACATTTAAGAGATTTGCAAATTAAAAGTACCAACTGTGGGGCACCTGGGTGGCTCAGCCGGTTAAGCATCTGCCTTCAGCTCAGGTCATGATCCCTCAGTTCTGGGATCAGGCCCCACTCTGGGCTCACTGATCAGCAGGGAGCCTACTTCTCCCTCCCCTTCCCTCTCATGCTCTCTCTTTCTCTCTCTCTCTCTCTCTCTCTCAAAAAAATAAATAAAAATCTTAATAGGGGCGCCTGGGTGGCTCAGTCGGTTAAGCAGCTGCCTTCGGTTCATGTCATGATCCCAGGTTCCCGGGATGGAGCCCCACACTGGGCTCCCTGCTCAGCGGGCAGCCTGCTTCTTCCCCTCTCCCTCTGCCTGCCACTCCGCCTACTTGCCTTGCCACTTTCTCTCAATCTGTCAAATAAATAAAATCTTAAAAAAAAAAAATCTTAAAGCTAATTGTTCTTACTGAAAAGTTTTGGAAAATCGGTTTTTTACTTAAAAATACTATGTATGGGGTGCCTGGGTGGCTCAGTGGGTTAAAGCCTCTGCCTTCAGCTCAGGTCATGATCTCAGGGTCCTAGGATTGAGGCCCGCATCGGGCTCCATGCTCAGTGGGGAGCCTGCCTCCTCCTCTCTCTCTGCCTGCCTCTCAGCCTACTTGTGATCTCTCTGTCAAATAAGTAAATAAAATCTTTAAAAAAAAAAATACTATGTATGTTGGGTGCCTGGGTGGCTCAGTTGGTTAAGCAACTGCCTTCGGCTCAGGTCATGATTCCAGGGTCCTGGGATTGAGTCCCACATCAGGCTCCCCCTACTCTGTGGGGAACCTGCTTCTCCTCCCTCTGCCTGCCACTCCCCCTCCTTGTACACAGGCTCTCTCTCTGTCAAATAAATAAATAAAATCTTTTTAAAAAATATATTACTTATGTTAACATGAAATGGGCTTGTTATTTTAAAATAAACATATATTTTTTAATTTCTTGGGCTTGGGCGCCTGGGTGGCTCAGTGGGTTAAAGCCTCTGCTTTCGGCCCAGGTCATGATCTCAGGGTCCTGGGATCGAGGCCCGCATCGGGCTCTCTGCTTGGCAGGGAGCCTGCTTCCCCCTCTCTCTCTCTGCCTGCCTCTCTGCCTCCTTGTGATCTCTCTCCTGCTGTGAAATAAATAAATAAAATCTTTAAAAAAAAAAAAATTTCTTGGGCTTAATTTTTTTTTTTTAAGTAGGCTCCACAACCAGTGCGGAGCCCAAAACAGGGCTTGAACTCATGATCCTGAGATCAAGATCTGAGGTGAGATCAAGAATCAGATGCTCAACAGACTGAGTCACCCAGGTGCCCCTCTTGGGCTTAATTTTTAATACCAAGAGATACTGACAATATATCAATAGCTAAAACACTAACAAAAGCTCTTTGGGATCCTCCATTTTTAAGAATGTAAACAGGTCACCTCAGACCAAAATGTTTAAAAACCACTGCTTTACAGGGAAGCCAAGAAATAGCCCAGCAAAGTTAAGTCTGAAAAGCAGCCTCTAAATATGTCAAATCCCTGACAAGACCAAAGTGGTCTATCTTTATGGCTAACTGCCTGAAGAAAAACAAATCCTTGGGGGGAATATGGATATATTCCATATTTCATTCTGGCATCTAATAACCAGGTATACTAAGAGAACCAAAGACTAAAAGAGTAAACAAAAAAGAGAAATACACTTAGCACTTATTACCTATATACTAAAAGTGACCAGAAGCCTACAGATGTACGAGAAAAAAAGGTAGGAAAAAAATGAAGAATTTCAGAGAAAAGAAATAAGAAATAAGCAAAATGAGATCCTAGAACTAAAATTAAGAATTAGAAAATCAGCTTAAACGGCAAAGAGAAGACTGGAACTGGAAAATGGATCAGTAGGAAATATGAAAATGAAGCAGTTAAAGGGGAAAAAAAGGATGGAAAACACAGAAAAGAGTGTAAGAATCATTTGAGACAAAAGGTTCTAGGAGGAGAAAGAGAATGGGGCAGAGGTAGTGTTTAAAGGACAGTGCCCAAGAGTCTCCCCAAAACTAATGAAAAACATCAAGGGGGGAGAAAAATATATACCTTATTAAAACAAAAGACAACAAAACAATTTAAAAGAAACAACATTTAGAATAAATTTTTTAAAAATGACAAATTTATACCCATAAAGACCAGTAATTACATCAAATGTAAAATGGCCTCAATGCTCTAATTAAAAGACAAAAAATGTCAGTCTGGTTAAAAAACAAATCCCAAATATATGTTGCTTACATGAAACAAACTAAATAAGGACACAGAAAGGTTGAAAGTAGAAAGATGGAAAAACATATATTGTACAAAGATTAACCAAAAGAAAACCAGAGTATCTGAACTACTATCAGAAAAGAAAAAAAAAAAAAAGCTGGGGGGGACTTTAGGGCAACTAGTACTACTTGAGAGAAAAAAGAGAACATTTTTTATAATGACAAAAGTATAAAACCAATCAGATACAATAATCCTAAACCTGTATGCACCTAATAACATAGTGCCTAAAAACATAAAGCGAAAACTCAGGAATGGGAAATGTACAGTTAGTGATAGGAAAAAGCAGAACCTGCACCACCCCACCACCTAAAACATTAGGAGATAGATAAGATTTGACCAACATGATTAACATGACCTGACAATATAACATTGTACTCAACAAGTGATAAATACACATTTTTCTCAAGTACACATAGAATGTTAACCAAAAGAGATCACATAAGTGGGCATAAAGCAACTGTCAACAACTTCCAAAGGACTGAAATCATACAGTGTATGTTCTCTGATCGTAAAAAGAAAAAGAGTATGTTGATTGTGCTGTATTTTGAGAGGAAAAAGGATTATATACATATGGATGTATTTATGTGTGTGTGTGTGTATTTTACATATTCATATATTTGTATATGCACATTTAGGTATAAAACTTCTGAAAAGATATACAAAAAATATTGTTTGCCTATACGGTTTTCAGTTTTATATACATATATATATTTATTTTTGAACCATGGGTCTGTGTCAGTTCAAAAATTTCAATTAAAATCAATCCAAATCAGTTCACCAAGAATCAGTCTAATAGCAGTCTGCATGTACTGCATGCTTACTGTGTATTAAAGCACTCTCCATGCACTGCCACTTTTTTCCCAACATTCCTGTATGAGAGTTCTGTGTAGCAGCCAAAGCAAGAACTCAGTGGGGACAGTGGCTGTCTTAGGGCTGCACAGCTTGCACAAGGCCTGATAGGAAAGACCATGGGCCCCTCCAGTCACCCCAGAGGAGGGCCATGCCCAGTGCTAACTGCAACAGTGCCTTGGGTGCCCCACTCACCACCACAGGCTGCCGGAAATACTCGTCCACCGCAGCACCTCGGAGGGCTGACAGGTCCACTCCATGGAAGGATGGCTGGTACCTGCAGAAAGCCCCCATCCCCCACAGCAAGGTCACCAGCAGCAGGAGAGACAGGTGGAGCAGGCTGCCTTTTCTCCCAGCTGGCCCTCATCCAGCCCAAGTCTTTCAGGTCCTACTGAGGATGAGGAGAAAAAGAGAAGCGGGCTGTCCCTGAGAAAGCAGGACACCCAGGTCACACTCACCAGAAGTTGGCCTTGGTGAACTGCTCCATGTAGAGCTGTTCATCCGTGAAGGGTGCAAGATGGACGTCACCAATGGTGGGGAACATGTTTCCTGGGAGTGGGGGGCAGGGAGGGGTGCTGGCGTCAGGGTGGAACATCCCAAAGGGACTGGCAGAGCTTCCAAATGGCCCTAGGACCCCCAAGCCTGGCACTTCCCAGCCTCTCTTTCATTCATTGGTGCATGTGTGCAACACAGAGGTAGTGAGCACCTTCTCTGCCACCAGCCAAGATGAACACTTGACATACACAGACTCCTTACACTTAGACGGCCAGCCAGGGAGGCAGGAAGGCCAGTCCTTCTGCTCCATTACTAGGGCTGGGAGGTAGGAAGGCACCTGTCAAAGCCTCAGGGGTAGGCAAGTGGTGCCTGGGGTGCACAGCCAGGCCTCCGGGTCCCTGCTCAGTCAGCCAGGTAGTGTCTCTCAGGCGCTGCTGTCCCCAGACAGGGAAAGTGAGGCAAAGCTCTCTGGACAGAGCGAAGGTGAGCCCTTGGCTACACTATCAGGGCCTCAGATGAGGTCAGAGGCTGGGTGGGGGTTTAGCTGAGTCCCAAGCTCTGGCAAACAGGGTGGGCCACTGGGCCGCCCTAGTCTGGGACGCGGCCTGAAATGGGAAGGGGCAGGAGGGCAGGGTCCTCCCTTGGTGTGATTCAGTGAGTAGCCCAATGAGTCGGAGCCAGCAGCAGAGAGCCAGGGCTCAGGAAGCCCCACCCACCTCGGGTAACTCTGGCCCCAGGTCACCTGGTCTCCAGATGTGGGCCTCCCTCCCTCCTTCTATGCAGGGGCGGGGGGGCTGAGGCAGGAATCTGCCTTCTCTTCCCGCTACAGGACTCAGCTAAAGCCACTGGGATGGGGGAGGGGACATCCTCGACTCAGGCTCAGGGGCCGCACTCCAGGCCTTCCGGTCAGGAGGACACGGCTAGCTCCCTAGGGCAGCGTGGGCAAATGTGCCTGCTCTGAAGGCACGTCAAGGTATTTGGCTGGGGAGAGCGTTCCCTTCAGTCCCCCACGGAGCATCCGGAGGTGGAAAGAAATGCGTGCGCAGGCTGGGCAGGAGGGCGGTGCTGACCCCGAGCCTCATGGTGGGCAGGCTGCCTGACGACCGCATGAGTGAGAAGCCACAGAGCTGGACCCCCATTGGTGCTGACCTTCTCTAAGGAGAACCCCACTCAGCTGGGGCGCCCACCCCCCAGCCAGCTTAGCCTACCTCCAAAACAACCCCCCAGGCAGCCTGGCTTCCCGTGCTCAGAGCCGTGACACGGGCCACGGCTGTGTGAGGTGCTGGCCACATCCTACCTCCAGGAGCGGAGCCTGAGGCCAGGCCCTGCAGCCCAGATCCAGGGAGGCCAGAAGACCAAAGTGGGTGCTTCCCCCCACGGAAGCACCCTGGTCCCCGTGGGGTCTTGCCAGTCCCCCAGCTTCATATGTTCTGCCCTGGCCAGGGTCCTCCCAGATTACACACACATGCACACACACACATGCTTGTACAGAAACACTCGAAATATATATACACAAACCCCGAACCAAGCCCAGAAATGGGACACGCCAGCAGGTGTTCGAGGCCCCCACGCACAGACCCCCAGTGACCTAGATGAGCAGATCTGAACAGCCAACGACCCAGCTGCACCGAGGGGCAGGCACAGTGACACAGACAGGAGGCCACAGAGGGCACACACAGAGCTGCTCCCTGATCCCCGGGAACCCCCAGCCCACCCTCGCACGCATGCAAACGCCCTCCTTCGTCTCCCGGGCTCGGAGGGGCTCGGGGGCCTGTCAAGCCAGGACGAGGTCTGTAGGGCCCAGAACGAAGACGGAAGGCGGACTCCCCGGGAAGGCGCCCACTGAGAGCCCCCTTCCCAGCCGGACACGGCCCCCGGGACACCAGGGCGCAGGACGGACACCAGAGGCAGCCTGGAGGCTCTCTGGGGGCCCGGGGGGCACCCCCTCCGAACTTGGGCCGGGCTGGCGGACGGCTGGGGTTCAGGGGTAAAGGCCCCAGGCTGCCGGCACAGACAGGCAGGGACGGGAACTCCAATGGGACCGACCGAGCAGCAGCCAGGGGCTCTGCGATGGGTCTCTGCTTAGCCGCCGCCCGCGCCAGCGGGGACACTCACCCCCGGGCCGCAGGTACTTCTTGGCGTGGAGGTAGCTCTCGAGCATGCGCTCGTTGAAGAGCATGTAGCCCATGGGCTCCGAGATGATGATGTCCACCTGCTCGGGGAGCGACACTTCCTCCACCTTCCCGGGGATGACCACGATGCGCTCGGTGAGGTTGTTACTCTTCACCAAGACCTGGGGGGGGGGCGGGGGGAGGCAGAGGCGTCACGGGGACCCCTGCCCCCGGCCACACCACGGGTCGTCCCCAGAGCCCTCCACTGAGGGGACAGCCCCGACCCGCGCACGGCCGCCAACCCCCTGCCTCCCCCGTTGGCGTCCTAACCACAGCCCGGCGGGAGCTCCCCAGTCCCCCGAGGTCACCTCTCCCCTCGAGGACAACAGCTGACAGGAGGACACAGGACGAGCAGGCTTTGCTACAGTCTCCAAAGCTAAACTTGGACGCACCCTCCAGCCCCGTGATTCCAGCGCTAAGCACGTGTCCCACGAGGTGACCGCACGCCAGAGAGGGGACACGCGCGTCAGGATTCAGCGCAGGAGGTGTTTGTGCCGCAAAGACCACGGGGTGGACCGAAGGTCGACGGCAGCCTAACTGCATCTCGACAAACAGTCTTCTCCCCCTGCAGCCCCCACCCCCAGGCCAAGGGACGCTGTGCAGCCGCCGCGAGGGTGAGGAGGCTCGTCCTGTGGGGACACGGACCGTCCCAGACCGGCCGTTCGGGGAGCGGAGCACCACGTGCGCTGGGCTGTGTCACAGGAGGACAGCCGCCGGCTCGGGGGAGCTGCCACGTGGTCGCTCCGGCTCCTGGGTGTGTGTTGGGGGGGGGGCTGGGAGCTGGGGGGCGGGGGGAGCATCTGCAGTTTACCCTCTGCGGCTTTTAGCTTGTGAAGCTTGTGAATGAAGGTTTCGGTGCACAGAAAGGATAAAAGAAAATGAAACCCTGTCGCTGCCCACAATGCACGAATGTGGGAGGTGGCGCTCAGAGCGGGGCACTCGCCGGGCCAGTTCCCCCCGAGACGGGCCCCGAGCCCGTCGTGCAGGACACACCACCTCTGGTCCGGCCCCTCCCTCCCTCCCTCAACCAGTAGGTTCTGGACACGAGAGACCACAGAGAAGCAGCGTGCCCCGGCCCCTGCATCTGGGGGTCCCGTGCCCTGGCAGGGCTGGCTTCCCTGGGCTGGAAGGACGAGGACAGACTGGGGACCCCGTGGGCCACTGACCTCTGCGTGCTGGGCCATGGTGCTGGCCTCCACTGCATAGATCTTCCTCGCCCCGGCTTGGGCGGCAAAAAACGAGAGGATCCCAGAGCCACAGCCGACGTCAAGAACGATCTGGAGCAGGAGGGGGCAGTGAGAACAAGGCACTAGTGAAGGGCACTAGTGAAGCCTGTGCGGGGCACTTGCTTGGTCAGAGCTCCCCGCCCCTCCCAGCCAAGTGCGCACTGGGCCCCGCAGCCCACGTCCCCGCAGCCCCAGCTGGGCTGTGCCCACGGCTGGCTTCCGAGAGCCCCTCGTCCAGATCCGAGGGTGACAGGCTGGGATTTCTGAAGACTGCTAGGCTGTTCAAGCTGTTCAGACCATGACACTCTCAGGCCGGATGCAAAAAGGAAGGGTTTGAGTGTGATCAGTCTACGCAACGCGGCGGACCCCAGGCGGTCACGAGCGGGCCCGTAGCTCCTCTGGGAGCGAGCACTCACCAAGGACACCTCTGAGCCCAGCCGCGCGACGGCTAAGGCTCAGGGCCGACCAGCCAGGCCTACACATGGGGCAGGAAGTGGGCGGCCCCTGACCCCTGACCCCACAGGGCATCCCAGCAGCGAGAGAGCACCCAGGGAATGCTCCACTTGCCCCAAGCACACATCTCTGGGCCAAGGCCGGTGGTCCTCTGCATTCACGACAAGGTGTCCCTGCAGGGCCTCAGCAGCCCCAGCGGGGAGACAGGGAGCCCAGGGCGGGGCTGTCGTGGGGTCGATGGCAGGATCTCGGGGCTGGGTGCTGCCAGCTCGGCTGGGGCGGGGAAGCTGCCCCCCACCCGCGAGGGGCCAGGATGTGGACCCGTAGGAGAGTCTAGGCTTGCATGTGGCAGGCTGTCCCAATCCTGGACCAGACCCACTGCTTCCTTCGGGGCCGAAACAAGTAAGCGTTTCCCGGGGCGCCGCGCATGAGCTCTGCGAACAGCAAGCCCAGCAGGGGAGCCCAGTCGGGGCACTGGGACTATCGGAGGCCAGAGGGGGGTGGCGGCGGTTGCTGGGGGGCTTCTCAGAGCTCTAGGGGAACCGGGTAATGGGTCTCCACCCTGGGCGAGCTGGGAGGCATGTGGCCAGAGGCAGGTGCGCTTCCCAATTCCCAGGGCTACTGCTAGCTGGCTCACGCCAGTGCCCAAGAAGAAGGGCAGGATGCTGGGCTGGGGGCTCGAGGTCCTGGGGGGCCGCGATCAAGGTGCCAGGGGAGGCAGACCCGCACGAACCACGTGGAGAAAAACACACGCTCCCATTTGGGTTCAAAAGGGAAAACAAATCCCAGGCCCCCGGCAGAGAAGGGAATAAACTTTCACCTTCTGGACTGCTCTTTTTACTATCATTATTTAAACTAAGCCCTAGGCCCAATGTGGAGCTTGAACTCATGATCCTGAGCTCGAGAGTCACATACTCGCTCCACTGACAGTCAGCCAGGCTCCCATCTTTCTTCTTAATCATGAGTTTGTGCTACTTGGTAAGAGTAAAAAGATTTTTAAAGCAACTAAGACAGGGCGCCTGGGTGGCTCAGTGGGTTAAAGCCGCTGCCTTCGGCTCAGGTCATGATCCCAGGGTCCTGGGATCGAGGCCCGCATCGGGCTCTCTGCTCAGCGGGGAGCCTGCTTCCTCCTCTCTCCTCTCTCTCTGCCTGCCTCTCTGCCTACTTGTGATCTCTCTCCCGCTGTGAAATAAATAAATAAAATCTTTAAAAATAAATAAATAAATAAAGCAACTAAGACAATAACTAGTTAAATTACAATGTATACACGTGACTTACTAATATGTCCAAGACGTAGCATTAGGTAGAGAAAAGTGTTTTGCAGGAAGAACCTATAGAATAAGATCTTATTTTGTAAACGATTTAATTAGTTAACTAATTCGAAAATGCGTATGCTGATCTATGCGAGGGGGGAAATCTGGAAAAAACCAATTGGTGGCAGACCTGGGTTTGCAGGAAAGCGACAGAGGCTTTCTCTGCCTACATTATACACCCTGGGTATACTTTTTTTTTTTTTTTACAAAAAGGAGAGTTAGGTTTTGTAATAAGAAAAAAAATTAAAGATCAAATCAACCAGCAAAGGAAAACACAACCAGGGCCGAGGAGACAGAGCCAGGGCTCGGAACCCGAGGGAAGGGGTGTGAAGGAGAGCGCAGGGAGGCTGGGCCCCGCCAGCGGGTGCCGGGCCCGCTCACCTTGTCCTTGAAGTCTGTGTGGTTCTGCAGGATCGCGCGCTGGTAGGTGCCCGTCCGCACATAGTCCTGCATCATGTTCTGCTGCTGGGACAGGTACCCATAGAACTGGAACAGAGACAGGCCAATGGCACAGGGCACGCGGCAGCGCAGACGGCCGGAGGAGGGCCCACGGGGGCACGAACCTCTTTCGGGAGGCTGCACCCCCTCTGCCAAGCCGGGCCCTGCTGGCAGCTACTGGCCGCTCTAGGAAAGGGAGCGGGAAGCCAGAGGCGGCCCCTGGGAGGGATACCGCCACCGTCGCCATGGCCAAAGTACGCAGCCAGATGCTGCCTCGGCCTGGACGCCACCCAGAAGTCAGAATTTGCCACGGGACGGGTTCTGGGATGGGGGGCCGCCTGCCCCATCCCAGGGTCCCCAACGAAGCAGAGTTGTCGATCAAACAGAGCCCTAGAACTCAGGGCGCCAGGCAGGTGAGGTGCTGCGGGGTCTCTCTGTAAGACAACGGGCGAGCGGGAGGCAGCGTGGCACCTGGGCCGGGGCACGGGCTTTGGCATCAGGCAGACCTGGCTTCCCATCTTGGCTCTGTTGCATAATAGCTGTGTGACTTGGAGCAAGTCACTTAATCTCTCTGAGCCTCAGTTTTCTCATCTGTAAAATGGGGACAATAATAGTACTTACCTCCTAGGGTTGTTGGGGGGATCAAGTGCCTCTGTGCGTGTCAGGGCGCTTAGACCAGTGCCTGACCTACACCACGGGGTCATTGTGACCGTGCTATTATGACTCAGAACGCCCGTGGGCCTGAGCTCTCTACCTGCACTCACATTCTTCCAGCAACCCTCCTGGGCAGGCCCTGGCATCTCCGTTTCACAGATGAGGAAACTGAGGCCCAGCAAGCGAAGGACACCTGACCAAGGTTATGTGGCTAACAAGGGGCAGAGCCAGAACGAGAACCCAGCTGGGCCCACCCTGCACTGCGCGGCCTCCCAGGGCCACCCGGTGGCAACAGCCTGGCCTGGGGGTGGACACAGGAGGGGGTGACAAGTACCCACCTGGAAATACTGCACGGCAGAGGACTCCTCTGTGCGCTCGCTGAACACCGACCGCTCCAGGGTGTGGCCCCGACAGGTTTTCAAGATATTATAGAAGGAACAGAAATCTGGAAGGGGGGAGCCAGGTCACGCGTGGGCATCTCAGGGGGTGGTCCAAGTGCGCACCCCGACTCTTCCCTTTGAGCACTCATGCTTGGCGATTTCTCTTTCCCAAATCCAGTGTTGAGACTGAAGAAAAAGGGCGGCCCAACCCGCCACTTGGTGGCCGCCACAGGAAGGCCAGTGTCCCGCAGGCTCCACGCGGCCGGCGGGGACGAGCCGGGCCGAAGGGCAGGGGGGCCGAAGCCTTGGGAGGATGCACGGCCGCCAAGCCAGGGTCCAGGCTCGCGGGTCGGCCCCAGCCGAGTAACGGCGAGCCCACCGGCGGCTCACGGCGGGGTCTGGACCGAGGGGGGAGCTGAACGAGAACGTGAAGGTATTTAATGCCCCAGGACCGTACACTCAAAACGGTCACGAGGGTAGACTGCAAACCCGCGGTCTGGGCAGATGAAGTCTTGGAGGTGCACAGCGCGGACAACCGTGCAACAGCAGGAGCGCATGGGAGCCGCGCGCTCGGCACCCAGATAGGGTTAAAGTGGTACGTTTTTGTTACCCGTGCTTTACCTCAATTTCACAAAACTGAGAGAATTAAAAGGGAGAAAAGTCAGCTCTAACTATCCATAGAGCAGAACCCGACTGGCAGGGCTTAGGCCGCTCTAAAGGCGGACTTGGGGCTGTTTGTGCAAGGGGGAAACGGAGCGGCGGAGGGCTGCCTCTGCAGGGAGGGGGTCACCTGGCTGCTTCCTCCACGCCCCCCCCGCCTCCGCCCCCGGGGGCACCAGGACGGCTCGGGGGGCTCCCGGACCAGGACGTCGGTGGCGGTGACCAGGCCAGGCTGTCGCACCTTCACGTGCTCTCCAGCCCCAGGCGCCCCGTCCCCTCCACTGCTGACCCCCATGAGCCCCCAGCAGTGGCCTGGAGCCCCCCAAAGCCTCCTCGGCCCCCCTGTGTCTGCGCTGAGCCCCTCCCGGGGCGTCTCTGTGCGCTCGGAACCGGCTCCACGCCTCGGGACCCCGTCTGGTGCCCCCTCTGCTGCGAGGAGGCCCGGGCCCCGGACAGCCCCCCGCGGGCTCCCCCGTGAGGCCGGGGGGCGGCCAGGCGGTCAGGACAGGCCTCGTGCCCGAAGGTTGTACGAGCCGAGCCCAGAAGGGCCCAAAGGATCGGGTGAAGGGCGGCCGGGGGCGGGGCCACTCCAGGCGGCGACAAGGGACACAGGTCGGCGCGGGCATCATCCGTGACGGCTCCCGGGACAGAGGGACGGGCCGCGGCTCCACCAGGCTCCAGGCCCCCCTCCGGCCGAGCGCCGGGGGACGGAAGGGCCACGTACCGTTCGGTGTGGCGAACTGGATGAGGACGCTGTTGCAGCCCAGGGTGACGATGAAGGACTGCTTGCCCACGCGGCTGCACTCCGTCTCCCGGGACACCGAGCACTTGAACACACACACGTCTTCGTCTGCGGGGGTGGGGGGAGAGGCGGGCGTGAGCCGGCAGCTCCCGGGGCCGGCCGCCTCTGTACAAGTCAGGTCCCTGCCCCCCCGGGATGCTTCAGGGGTACCCAAGAGCCCCCCCTGGGAAGCGCCTGCCGCGTGGGCCCTGCCTGCATGGCCCGGGCCGAGGGAGAGGGGCTGGCCGGGCAGGCGACAGGGACACAGTGACCAAGCGTGGCCGGTGGACAGGAGGGCTGTGCACGGAGCCGCCAAGGCTGAGAGGCAGTTGAGGGGTGGCCTGGCGCCGTGGCCCCAAGCAGGACCTCCCGACCCGGGGTACCTCCTGGGGCCCAGGCCCCGGGTCATCCGACGGCCCTGAGCTGGGTCCCCCGGGTCCCGCTGAGGGAGTCTGGGTGAATGCACCAATTCTACTCTGTTACATGGGGGGACGGTCAGCCTTCGCCACTGAGCAGGGTGCCTGGGGTTCAAGGAAGAATTCCCGGGGGCGCCTCTGTTCCTTCACCTGAGCCCTTTCCCTCTCATAGTGATGTGGTGCCAGGATTAGGAGCGTGGCCACTGGAGCCAAATGGCCCGGGCTCGGGCCCCACCCGCACGGCTCCCTGTGGGACTTGGCCAGGTCACTTCGCTCTCTGAGCCTCAGTTTTCTCATCCATCAAATGGGGCTAATGGTGGGGCAGGCGCCGGGCCCCATGCACGGGGAGCACAGCATCCACGAGCTGCGGCCACCACCAGTCCTGCTCCTTCATTCAACAAGTGTGGGGCATCCCCACCCCCAGCCACACGGTGAAGCTCAGGAGCACCAGAAACAGGACAGATCAATAAGCCGCCGAGGCCTGGGGCGGGGCGGCTGGACAGACACGCCATCTGGGTGGTATTCTCGGCAAAAACGTTCACCTTGGTCCTCTCGTGATGGTTCCAGACCATGAAAACCTTTTCACGAGCTACAGAGGACAATGGGGGGAACGTGAGTGTGCACCACAGGTGTGACAACGTGCAATGACCCAGGCGTGACAACCGCATGTGGTTCTGGAGAATAATGCTCTCATTCTTCCAAGAAGCGGGGGAGTACCGAGTGAATTCTCGTGATGTCAGCAACATGCCTTGGCCTCATCAAATAGACAACTACGAACTGTACGGGTAGACAGCAGCACCAACATGAACGTGGCGAAATGTCCCAGTCCCTCCAGAAAGCCAAAACCACCTTGAAAAAGAACAAAGGCGCCCCTTGTTGGTTTTATTTTGTTTGTTTGTTTGTTTGTTAGTAATCTCTACACCCACTGTGGAGCCCGAACTCACAACCCCGAGATCAGGAGTCACACACTCCACCAACTGAGCCAGCCAGGCCCTCCTGACATTCAACAAGGGTGCCAAGAGCATTCAATGGGAAGAAAATCATCATAACAAATGATACATGGACAACTGAATGTTCACATGCAAGAAAGTGAAGCTGGACCCCTACCTCACACCACATAGAAAGCCTCACTCCACTAGATCAATGACCTAAATATTAAAGCTAAAAACCATAGAACTTCTAGAAGGAAACAGAGGGGTAAATCTTCCTACACTGACTCCTAGAGGTGACATTAAAAGCAAAACTAGATCTACTGAAAATTAGAACTGAGAACTTTTGTGATCACAGGACACTGTCAGGAAAGTGAAGACTAGGGCGCTTGGGAAGCTCAGTCCATTAACCGTCTGCCTTCAGCTCAGATCATGGTCCCAGGGTCCTGGGATTGAGCCGTGCATCGGGCTCCCTGCTCAGTGGGGAGCCTGTTTCTCCCTCTTCTTCCACCGCTCCCCCTGCTTGTGCTGTCTCTCTTTCAAATAAATAAAATCTTTAAAAGAAAAAAAAAAATAGGGACGCCTCGGTGGCTTAGTTGGTGGGGCGGCTGCCTTCGGCTCGGGTCATGATCCCCGAGTCCCGGGATCGAGTCCGGCATCAGGCTCCTTGCTTGTGCGTGCTCTCTCTCTGACAAATAAATAAATAAAATAAAATTAAAAAATAGTGAAGACTACCTACAAAACGGGAGGAATGATTTACAAATCATATGCCCGCTAAGGATAGTGTCCAGAATATACAAAGAATTTATTCACCCAAAAGATAAACAACACAACTTAAAAATGGGCAAAGGACCTGAATGGACATTTCTTCAAAGATGATACAGGACTGGCTAACAAGCACGTGAAAAGATGCCCAAACCGTGAGTCATCAGGGACAAACAAATCAAACCACAAGGAGACACCACTTCACACCCGCCAGGATGGCTATAATTTAAAACAAATAGGGGAAAATTACAAGTGTTGGCAAGGGTGTGGAAAAACCGGAACCCTCACACCCTGTGAGGGACGTGGGAACGTGAAATGGTAGAGCCCCCGTGGAAAAGGAGCTAGTGGTTCTTCACACGGTTAAACATAAAATTACCATTTGACTCAGCCACCCCAGCCCTGGGGATGTGCGCGAAAGGACTGAGAGGAGCAGTCAAACGAATACCCGTATGCAAATACTCGCACAAGAACCAAAAAGTCGAAACAGCTCGGATGTCTGTCATGTGGTGGATGGACACACAGAATGTCGCAGACCCCTGCACGGAGGTGTTATCCACCCATAAAAAGGAATGAATTCCCGGGGCACCTGGCGGGCTCAGTCAGAAGAGAGAGCAGCTCTTTGATCTCGGGGTCGATGGTTCAAGCCCCACGCTGAGTGTAGGGATTACTAAAAAAAATAAATAAAAACCAAAAACCAAAAAACTGAAATCGTGACGCGGGCTACAACACGGATGAACCTCAGAGGTATTATGGTGAGTGAAAGAAGCCTGACGCAAAAGGCCACGTACATGTGACTCCATTTACATGAAACGTCCAGAATCCGCTAATCCACAGAGACAGAAAGCAAATTGGTGGCTGTCAGGGGCTGGGAGGAGGGAGACTGGGAAGGGACCGCTTAATGGATTCAAGGTTTCCTTCTGGGGTGATGAAACGTTCTGGAACCAGACAGAGGTGGTGGTTACACAATACTGTGAATCCACTAAATGCCACTCAACTGTACACTTTAAAGTGGTTTGTTTTTAAGTTACGTGAATTTTATCTCCACAGAAAAAGAAAACCGCTCCCAGTGCATGAACAGAGATATGATGGGCCTCTGGGTGTTCACTGGCTCCCGTGCTCTCCCCTTGCATAGTCTGAGCACCGGACCTGGGCCCAGCCCGCCTCACCCCTCTGGAGCCAGGTGCCCCCCTCCTGGGAGGAAGGTGCAGCCAGCCCCCTGACCACCGCCCCTGGCTCACGAGTGCACCAAGCCCATGGGGGGCCCCGGATAAGCTGCTCCCGAGTCCAGCCGGAAGCGGGTCCCAGGAAGGGACCCTGGCATGGTGCCGTCACCCACAGCCCTCCTGGGGCAGGAGATAAAGCCGATGTGTCGGTGGCCCCAGGGTAACAGCAAGCAGACCAAGGAGGGCCTCTGTTTCCCAGGCAGCCTGGCAACCCGACCAGTCGCCCCAGGCCCCCCCTGCAACCTGGCACCGGGCAGGCGACCACCAGGACCTGTGGCCAAGGGAAGCTTGGCCGAGTCCAGGGAAGCCGGTGACCCGACCTGTCCCACCCAGGCAGAGGCAACCATGGCCCGTGCAGCCTGCCCCTTGGGTGAATCTCGGCTACACCACCCCACAGACCAGTCCCTGGCACACAGGAAGGGCTTGGTAACTATTTGACAAATCAAACAAAACAAAACAAAACAAAACAAAACAAAAGAGTTGGACCATATTCTTCCGTTTGCTTTTTTGTTTGTTCATTTAGATTTTATTTATTTAGGGGTGTCTGAGTGACTCAGTTGTTAAGCATCTGTCTTCAGCTCAGGTCATGATCCCAGGATCCTGGGATGGAGCCCTCTGTCTGGCTCCCTGCTCAGCAGGAAGCCTGCTTCTCCCTCTCCCGCTCCCCCTGCTTATGTTCCCTCTCTCATCGTGCCTCTGCCAAATAAATAAATAAAATATTTTTTAAAAAATTTTTAAATATTTTATTTGACAGAGAGAGAGCACGCATGCATGCACAAGTAGGCAGAGCAGCAGGCAGAGGGAGAGGGCAAAGCAGGCTCCCCGCTGAGCGAGGAGCCCGATGCGAGACTCAATCCCAAAACCCTGGGATCATGACCTGAGCTGAAGGCAGATGCTTAACCGACTGAGCCACCCCGGCACCCCTTCTTCAGTGTATTTTTTTTTTTTAAAGATTTTTATTATTTATTTATTTGACACAGAGAGAGAGATCACAGCAAGTAGGCAGAGAGGCAGGCAGAGAGACAGGGAGAGGAGGAAGCAGGCTCCCTGCTGAGCAGAGAGCCCGATGTGGGCCTCGATCCCAGGACGCTGAGATCATGACCTGAGCCGAAAGCAGAGGCTTTAACCCACTGAGCCACCCAGGCGCCCGTGTATTTTTTTTTTAAAGAACTTATTTATTTGACAGAGAGACAGAGATTACAAGTAGGCAGAGAGGCAGGCAGGCAGAGAGAGAGGAAGAAGCACGCTCCCCACTGAGCAGGGAGCCCGATGCCAGGGGCTCGATCCCAGGACCCTGAGATCATGACCTGAGCCAAAGGCAGAGCCCAGGCGCCCCACCGTGTATTTAAAAGATGCAGAAATCCAAGCTCTTGGAAGGCCCTGCCTGACCCCAAACCCTCATTCATCAGCCCTCCAGCCCCACAGGGGCCAGCTCCTGACTTTGCCACAAGCCTTTCCCCTTTGCCCACTCTGCCCTCTAGGACGGGCCCTCGGGCCAGCAGTGGGGTAGTGCTCTATCCCTGCCAGGGGACAGCCCACATGGGGCTTCTGCTCACTCACTGCCCAGGGTCCCCCAGGCCCAAAGGAGCAGAGCTAGCACGCACACCCCATCTGCTGGCCGGTTCCCTGGGATGGGGGGGTGTCCTGGAGGACAGCGTCTCCCCCCACCCTGGAAAGAGGTCTAGATTCAGCAGTGGCAATTAGGTACCCAATCCCCATCCTCCTGCACGTGCACACACACACGCGCACGCGTGCACACACACAGGGGGGTGCCTCTCCCCCACCACCCCCCACGCATGCACGCACACACACACGCACACGCACACATACGCACACAGGGAAGCGTCTCTGTCGGCCAGGAAACCTCCTGGGAGACTCAAAGGACATGACTTTCTGCTCTAGTCCCCCCTTTATCCAGCCATCACTGGGTGAGCCATGGAAGAGGCAGGAGCGACTCTTTGCTCCGCCTCCAGAAACCCACCGAATCTGCCCTTGTCACACAGGCAGCGTACGGAGGGGCTGGAAGCACGGGGCCCAGAGCGGTGGGGGACAGGAAGCGGGCCAGGGCTTCGCCGGCTGCCGTGATGATTTAAGTGGGGGTGACCACAGGGAGAGCTGATGGCTGCGAGGCTGCGCTGGCTTCCTGCCGATCGAGGTCGGCGGAGCTGGGGTTTCTTCCCTGCGGTAATATGATCGGGCGGCAGGGCTGGGAAGGGGCCCCCTCCCCGGACCGGCTTCTCTGGAGAGGATCTCCCGAGGCAGGGTCTGAACAGGGGAGTGCGCGGGAAACCACCGGACTCGGGAGTATGCATCGTGCCACAAACGTGTCCGGCCCGCTCCTGGCCCCAGCCTGGCCCCTCTGCTGCAGGGTGCCCCACTGAGGCTCCGACGCCAGGGGACCGGGGAACAGAACGCCCAGGGACAAACACAGAGCCAGCACACGCAGGGTGTGCCAACGGGAATCCGGGGCTAGGAGAGCCTTCCTGCATCTTGCTCCCCCAGAAGGCAGGCCCCATAGCTCCAAGCTCCCACAGGGAGCCAGGCCCGGCACCCAGCCACCCACCCCTCGCTGAGACCGGTTTAGGGCCGGGATGCCACACTGCACCAATACATTCCAGGACCCACGCTCTGTTCCTGTGCTTTACCCCTCAGAGCACCTCCGTGCCTATCTCCTGTTCCACTTATCCCTAAGGAAACAGGGCTCAGACAACTGAAGGATCTCGCTCAAGGTCACCCAGCAAATGCGCGGCTGAGCTAACCATCACCAGGGTCTGTGCTCCCACCCGAGGCGTGTACGACACCCCTGTGCTTCCTGGGGTAGGTGCTGGCCAGCTTTCCCTGTAAAGGAGCAGGGAGTAAATATTTTGGGCTTGGCAGGCCGCGGAGTCCCTGCTGCTAGGACTCACCACTGCGCAGACCATCCTCGGGCAAGTGAGAGAGGCCGTGTGCCGACACGACCTTCGGACAAAGCCGGCAGTGTGTCTAGAACCACAGGTGCGGAGAGGCAGGGCGCTGAGCCCCCTTTCCGCCCACTTCCTTGCTGGCTCACTGGACGCCGAGAAGTGGAGTCACCCTCCGCATCCCAGAGGGGGTGAGGACAGTCGGGGGGCCGGTGATGAGGACCCGCAAGCAATGGGCACTGCTGTCAGGGGAACAGGGGCCCCGCGGGAGTAGAGACAGTAAAGACGGCACCTGACCGCGGCGGGGACAGCGAGTGGGAGCGAATTCTCCGGCAAGAGGAAAAAAGACACATGGGAAGGCAGGGAGAAAAGGAGGCTGGGATGTTGTGCTTTACACTGAACAGATACCTGGCGCGGAGCTCCCAGGACTCTGGGAGCGCCCGAGGTGTGAGAACAATCAAGGGGTCTTCTGTGAGTCAGTCAAAGCCCCTTTGGACCATTAGAGTGTATGTTAATGAGGTGACTCTGCGAAAGCCCCTAAGGATGGAGGCTGGTTGCCAGGGGGACCAACCGAGTAATCAGAGGGTTGGAACTTTCAGTCCCCCTCCTAGGCCTCCAATGGCTAAGGACTTAATCAATCATTCCTGCGTTTAAAGTCTCCATAAAGACATAACCCAGAGGGCTTCCCGGCTGGCGAACACGAGCGGGGGCTGGGAGGGGGCGCCTCTCTTCCCTCTGGCTGCCCCCGAGTTCTATCCTTTTTACAGTAACCACCGATCTAGGAAGCGAACGGTGTCCCTGAGCTCTGGGAGCCGCTCCAGCGAATTCAGTGAGCCTGAGGAGGGGGCCCTGGGAACCTCAGATCTGTAGCCGGGGGGCAAGAAGCACAGGGGACATCCCGGACTTGTGACTGGCGGTGGGGGTGGAGGGTGACAGGCTGGTGGGCCCGGGCTCTCACCCTGGGGGCGCTGACACCACCTCCAGAACAGAGGGGACTGAAGGCCACGCAGCTGGGGCGGGGAGCCCCCCCACTCAGTGATCGGAAGCGGTATCAGCACTCAGAGCAGGGGAGACACCCAGGAGGCCGCTTCTCCTCAGGGGGGCCCAGTCGGCAGAAGAAGGGGCCCAAGGCAGCCTGGCTGTGGCCAGGGAGCCTGTTGGGCTAGACTCCCAGGCGGGATGGGCAGATCGGGGTCTCGAGAGGCTGGGGGGCCGTGGGCGGCACTTGGAGGGGCTGAGCGCTGGGACGGCCTCGGGGACAAGGCTGGAGTAGCTGCAGGCCAGGCAGGAGATGACGGAAGCCGGGAAGCCAGGGGCTCTCTGGCGGACGAGCTGCCGGCTCCCTTCCCATCATGGAACCGACCCAGACGCCCCTCCTCGATGGCTCCCTGCGCAGAAGCTGGGGGAACCTGCGTCATAGGGGCCTCCGTGCTCCCAGGCTTAAGGGAAATGCCCTGCTCAGCACCTCACCCCTGGGCCGACCCCAAGGCCTGGCACCCAGGAGGGCCTCCAAAGAGCTGGCTGAGTCAGGAAGGGGCAGACACAGGAAGGCCTGTCTCAGGGGCACGGAGCAGATGGCCCCGGGGACGCACGCCAGGCCTCCATCACCTGCCGGTTGCAGCATCTAACGTGGCCAATCTGCTGCGGCCGTTCTGCTTAGACCTCTCCGGGGTTTCCCAGAGCCTTCTGGAACAAGCACAAACTCCTCACAGAACTCATGAGCCCCCCTTCACGTCCCCAGTCAAGCCACGCAGGCCTCCGCCGCCCCCCAACCACGGGCAGGACTTCTCTCTGGCCTCGGTGGCTCCTGAGATCCAGAACGCCCTTCCCCTCTTTTCCCATGTTGCTGTTGCCTCCTCCTTGAGGTCCTCCGGCACTTCTTGGACAAGGGCCCCGTCACACGGCAACTCCTTATTTAACGCCCAGCCCCCCGCTGCCCAACTGACGACCCAGAGCAGCACAGGCCCTGGGCTCCGCGTGTGGCTGGCACGGCCCAGACACGGGGGCACTCAGGGGATGCTGACTGGCGTGGTGGCCCCGGGGCATGGGGTCCGGGAGGCCAGGCCGCTTCCCTAAGGGCGTGGGGGTCCGGGTGCCCAGGCCCTGACGGCACGGGTGGCCTCAGGCAGGTCACTTAAGCACTCGAAGACGCTGGGCACGGGGCGCCCACACAGTAACCTTCCTGCCACACCGCCCTCCTCCGCCTCCGGCTCCCTCCGGAACAAGCTGTAATGGGACACGCAGAGGGCTCCTTCGGGCTGCTCAGACCTGGGTCAGGGGGACCCGGTGCAACAAGGACAAAGGCCTGCAGTTTCACTCTCCCCCCGTGGAAACTTCCATCCTCATGCAAGACGAGCGAGGCTGTGGCATGAGGAACGGAGGCAGAGGACGAGACAGGCAAGCCGTCACCAGCCCGGGGGAAACGGGCCGCATTCCAAGTCCCTGCCTCTCTAGCAGGGAAACTATCACAGCCACCAAATGAGGACTAATTAAAGCTATTTATCTTGGCAGACTTGGGGCGTAGGGGGGTGGGGGTGGGGAGAACCGCTTGTCCAAATGCGAGGTCTTTCACTAGATCCCCTCCCGCCGCCACACACGAGACAGGCCGTGCACCTTGCAGGGGGACCTATTCCACCGGAAAGAGGGGCAGGTGAGAAGGAGGACGAGGCACAGAGAAGTCAAGGTGCTTTCCTCAGCCTGCCCAGCGGCAAGCCTCTGCTCCCTCTGCAGCCCTCCAGCACTCCCGGCTCTCGGGGGACCAGCAGGAACTCGGGGAGGGGGTTCTGACACCCGTGCGCGTGGGGCACATGTAGATCACAGCCCGATCGGGGGCAGGCGACATCCCGGCCGAGGCACGCTCTGGGTGACGCAGGGCTCACCTTCCCGGAGGGGCCTCCTGTCTCCCAGAGGCGCCCTGTGCCTGGTGGCAGGAACCGAGCTTCCAAACTGTGGGCACCAGGAGCTTCCCCCCGTCCCTGTGTGGCGTGGCGTCCCCATGGCCAGGAGAGGAACTAATGAATCGTTGAACACTACACCAAAAACTAAGGATGTACTATGTGCTAGCTAGTTGAACATAACAAATACATACATAAATAAATTGCAATGAATCGAAATGAAAGGATGGAAATCAAGGAAGACCAAGGTTCAGGGCCAAACTTGCTATTCTCCCGCTGTGTGACCGTGGCCCTTCGTTCCCTCATCTCTCAATGGTGACAACGACACAGCCCCCGGGGTGACAGGACATGACCGTGGGCAAGCCTGACAGCCGTCCCCCTCGACCTCAGGAGCCTCACCTGGGAAGCGGGGCTAACAAGAGGCTAAGGCGCCCTCCTTGCCGCCCAGGTTCCAAGAGAAGCAGCGGGGGGCACTCAGCAGCCGGGAGCTTCCGCAGACCGGCGCCCGTCTCAGCAGAGAACCCAGCCCCGGGGAGCCCAAGCCGGCCTGGCCTCCCTCTCGGCCAAGTAACCTAAGCCCTGTCCTCCTAAGCCCGTTCCTCCGGTGCTGTCCCAGGAGACGCTCCAAGTGGCTGCCCGGCCCCGGGGTGTCTGAGGACCGGGAGGTCACCCTGGGCTCCTCTGGCCCAGCCCCTGGTGGGGGGACGCCCTCGTCGGCGCATCTCTTCCCAATCCCAGAAACCCGCCGCCAGCCCTTCGGGGGCCGTACCCTGGAATTCCACCTGCCAGTGGCGGTGGAGACAGACCCAGGCCCCGGGGACCGACCGAAGCAGCTGAACACCCAGCCGCCCACCGATGACCGGGAGAAGGACGGTGCAGCCGGCGGGCGCCCCGAGGGCCCGCGAGCATCCAGGTGCCGCCGGCAGAAAACGGGGCGTCCGGCCACGCACACTGCAGGCCTGGGGGCTTTTCTGGAAAGCAGCACCGACAGAACGGCTTCCGAGGCTGCCTCTGGGAGGCAGGCGGCCCTGGCACGGCGCCCCCTTCGTCTCGGCGGCTTAAGCAGGCAGACCTTCCGGCGCAGCGCGCTCCGGGGGAGAGAGTGCTGCGGGCACATCCAGGCGGGAAGGTCACACCCGAAGATGACAGGTGATGTGGGGCGCGGGCCGGGACCAGGAGGGAGGAAGAGAAGGACTTTGCAGGTTCCACCCCCCTGGGCAGTTTGAGTTTCTACCCTGTACACAAGAGATAAGCGGACAAATGGCAATTGTGACGGCAGGGGAGGCCTGGCGCCCACTCAAGGCATCTGGGGCATCCTCGGACGGAGCAGGTGTGACCACGTAACTCCCTCAACCTACGGGAGGGCAGGCGGTGGGGCGGTGGGAAAGGGCCTGTGACCGCACCCACACCCCTCCCGGTCTGATGGCGGAGGGCAGCGACCCCAGGGAACTCGGGGCTAAGCCAGGGCGGCAGGGCCTGCATTCCAAGCAGCTGTCACCTGGGGAAGCCCTTCTCGCCACATCAGGGAGGCCACACGGTGAGGCACATTTCCCAGAACTGCAGCTCGCATCAGAGCCGGCTTAGAACCTGGGCTCTGCCCCCAGGGGCCTCACACTCCCCCCACCCCAGGCGAGAGCGCTCAATGAACGCGCTGCTCACTACTGTCCTGAGGACTGACACCCCCTTCGTATCCAGCCCCAGACCCGTGGGTGCCCAGTAGGTGTTACCGGCACAAAACACCCTCCTTGGCGGCCTCCTTGGCTGCCCCCGTGGCTTTCTGGCCCGAGGCAGAGCGTGGAGACCCAGAGAGAATTCTGGCCTTTCCCCTCCACCCCCATCCGGCCCCTGGACCAGCTCGACTAAGCGCCCCTCGGGGACACGGGAGCGGCCACCCGGCCGAGGCAGAGCGCGGGGCCGGCCTCTCACGGCGCCCGGGAAGGTCTCCGGTTTAGGCCTCGCAAGCCTCAGGACGGGTCTAAATTTAGGCCGCTCACCACAGCCCCTTTTAAAGGGGCACCTCCGTCCCAGTTACCTCCCTGGGAAGAGACGAGATGGGGCCCTTATTTCTAGGGGAGACGGCTTCTTTCCTAAAGTAGGGACCGATCGCAGTGTGTTCGTTCCTTCGAGAAGAGTCACAAGAACTCAACGACAAGCCACCTCCATGGGCACAACGGGGCTCGGACTGGGGGGCGGGGTGCGCGGTGTTCGGTGCAGCCTGAAAACCCCAAACGGGAGGTCTACTTCAGGAAGGGCCCTGAGGATACAAGTCTCTGAGGAGGAAACTCCCCGAACTACCCAGCAACAGGGTGACAGGACCCCGGGGAGGGACACAGACAGGGGGAGGATGGACGAGACCGCTGGCCCGAGAGGCAGCCAAACGGGGGGGTTTCCGGCTCGCATAAGGGGAAGCAAGGCCCCCGGTGGCCCCGGCACCTCCCCGGCTCCTGCTGGGTCGGACCGAGAGCTGCCCATCACGGCGGCACCCCGGTGAACGGTGAAGGGCGAGCTGCCGCCCGCAGCCCCCCGGCTGACCCCCGGCTGCAGCAGGGCCCTACGCTAGTGGCACCAGGCCTCACCGGCCAGCGACACCCCATCAGGTCAGAGCCCTGCAAGGGGGCTCCCTTTGAGCTGGGGGCGCGGAGGCCAGCCCCACATCCAGGCCCCGCAGGACGGGTCTTGAGGAACCCGAAGAGGAGTCCAATTGTGGGGTGTGCGGAAGGGCAACCCCGAGAGAAGAAGGAGCAGACAAAGAAAGAGCTTGGCTTTTCTGAAAAGAGTCCTAGGAGCTATTACGTGCAAATGTCTCCCCCATCCATGCTAATCAGCTGCGCCGCCCCGGGCTTTGTGAGCCACAAAAGGGACAGCAGATGTGCGCCTGGGTTCCCTGGTCCCTGAAAGCTCAGGCTTAGCGGGTAATTATTGGGGGGTGGGGGGGAGAACCGGCAGCCCCAGCCCCTGGGCTCCTCCGTCCGGGCCCCGGAAGCTGGGACGCACGTGCTAGCGGGCAAACACCCAAGGACGCGGGGCGCCTCGCTTACTGCCCCCGACCACCTTCCTCTCGAGAGGAAACCGAGGCACAGAGAGGACGTGCTCGAGGCAGCTCGGCCCAGGGACCCGGCAGAACGCGGCCTGGCTGGTGGACGACAGGGGCCACCTGCGAGCCACCACCACAGGGAAGGCGACAGAGCTCGCCTCCTAGGGCTGTAAGGGGTCACTAAGGCTCTGCAATTGCCGCGACAGCAGGAGCCAGGCGGGCATTGCTCTGGGAGGACCAAGGTCGCCAGGGGAGGCCCCTGGCAGAGGGGACACACGGGGAGGCCCGGGAGGCAGGGCTGGAACGAGGCACGACAAGGGGCAGCAGGAGGACCCCGGGCTGGGGGGAGCCCGACCCTGAAAGTGGGGAGTACACTGCACCTTCTGGCCCCCATCAAGGTCAGGGCCAGCATGCTTGGCCCAGGGAGTGGAGCAGCCACGGCTGAGGGGCGGGAATGTGGTTCCTGGGGGTTCTGCCCTGGGGCCGGCCTGTGGCTCCGGAAAGGCCGAACAGGAAGAGGCAGGAGAATGGGGCAGGGGCAGCCTCAGCGGAGACAGATGGACAGAGGAAACCACAGCCCAGGGGCTGAGCAGACTCGGAGGCCGCCATGGACTTTTCCGCAGAGGTGACCCTGCCTGGAGGGCCTCCGGCCCCAGGCGGATCAGAATTGAAGCGGATCAGAATTCAGAGCGGAGGGCCCCATGCGCTGGCCCCTGCCCCGGGGCTGCCTCACCCCAGGACAGAATCAGCATCGAGGCAGGAATGAGGAAAGACTGGCTCTGGGCCCAGAGCAGTCCTGGGGGGGCCACGTCTCCAGGACAGGACAAGGACCAGAGGGGCAGGTGGGCGCCTCCCCCAGGTCTCCTTCAGGGCACAGACACCCCCGCGGCGCTTGAAAGGCAGCACGGCTAAGTGGGGGTGCCGGACCCCGACCGGGGCCGGCATCCCGGCAGCTACCTGCCCCCTCGTTTACGAACCCAGGGAAGGGGCTGTGGCGGCTCGGCTCCGCACAGGGTGTGCGTGGCTGGGGGAGCAGAGAACAGGCTGGATGCCCCCGCACTCGCTGCCCTGCCCACCACCCCCGTGCCAAGTGCACGCGGCAACCGGCCGGCCCTTCGGGGCTGCGCTCAGGGTGAGGCCAATCAATGAACGGAGAGCGCCCGGCACGGTGCCCGCCTGCCCGCCACATGCTCCCGCTCGGGCTCAGTCAACATCAGCGGCAGCAGGCCTCGGACGCGCGGATAACGGGGCACGGGGGCGGGGGGTAAGGGGCGTCAGAGCCAAGCTTCCCGTCAGCGTCCCCCCCGTCCGGGGGCCCATCCAACACTGGGAGCCCCGCCCTCTGGTCACACAGAGCGCTCGGAGCAGAGCCAGGTTCTGCGGAGGGCCCTCCAGGGCGCACGGCACGTCTGGAAACTCCAGCCGGCCTTCGCCTCCCCCCCAGCTCGAGGAAGAACACGGCCAATTTTCTGGAATGTCCCTCTCGGGTCTACAAGAGGCCCCCCAATCTGTCTGTGATTACTGATTCACATGCCCCCTGCAGGGGTCACGAGCGCACCCCTTTCTCATGAGAGCGAGGATCTGCCCCCCCCACCGTCCTCACCTGGAATGTCACCCACACCCGTGTCGTCAGGCGGGTTTCCGTACATGAAACCACTCCGCTCTGACGTGTGTAACACATCCAGCGAAAACGAGCCCCAGCCACACGAACACAATTAGCGGGGAAGCAAATCCGCCAACAATCTTAAAGAAAAACAGCCCAGACCCGCTCTTGCCAAAGCTGTGGGTGATGAATTGCTTGAAAGAGACACACAAAAAGAGGGAATAAAAGGGGGTTCCCTCTCTCCATGCAAGGAGTGGGGGCGGGGAGGAGACAGAGCCCCTCCTGCAAACCAGTCTGGACCTGTTTCCAAGAAGGCCCTGCCTGACGGAACAAAAAGCACCCAGAGGCCGAGGGACGCGTCCTAGGTCCGGGCCTGCGGTTTCACGGGCGCACAACTGTCAAGTGCACCCAACAGAAAGCACAACTGTCAAGTGCACCCAACAGAATCACCTAACGTTTGGGCATCTGTGGGCGTTGATTAAACAACAATCAGAACAAGTCATCAAGAGTATCACGAGGCCACAGAGTTTCCAGACCCAACTCCTGCAGGCCTGGGGAAGCCTGGTCTCAATTTCCTTCACGGAACTGGTTTTCAGGAAACAAAAGGAGTGGGGGCGGGGAAAGTCAGGGACTCCAGATTCTTCACCCAAAAGTCAGAGCAGGTGACACGGTCTCTCTGGGCGGGTGTGAAGGCGCCGGCGGCCCTGAATCCTGAAGCCTCCCAAGCAAGTCCCTGAAGTGAGAAAGCGGGAGGGCGGACGCATGCGGGGGCAGGGGCTCCCTCCTGAGTCACCGGGGGACCAGGCAGGACAGGCAGGCACTCAAGGCCACCGCGGGCCCCTCCCAGCCCTCGCGGTCTCCGGGCTTTCTGATCGCCGGGCACCTGGCCACCCACACCTGGGACACATCTTCCCTTGCGGACAACACAGCAGGTTCAGACCAGTGACCCATCGCGCTGTGCGCTATCCACCTGCTGTGCACTGGGCTCACAACCAACCCTCAAGCCGCCCTCCATCTTCCCGGAGGAGCCAGAAGCTGAGCTGCCATCGCGGGGCCAGAGTCACAAGGTCACATCAAGGTAAGGTTCCACGGCCTATGCTCACGACCGCCAGCAGCTTCTGACCCAGAGGGCGCTGCCGCAGTCAATCCAACCCGAGAACGCAGAGAGAGCAGGACCACTGACCCACGGATGCTGCAGACCCCAGGCACCCCCAAAGCCACTGCCCCCTGGTCCCCAGGAGCTGCCTCCTTTCCACCTCAACCCTCTCTGGCCGGGGGCCTCCCACCCCCACGCTCAGCCCCGCGGCTGCCGTGCTCTGCCCGCTGACTCCTGGGCCACGGGCCCCGCAGCGGGGTGGAGATGGTGTCTGTCTTGGGCAGACCTATGCCTCCAGTCCTGGCACAGATGTCCGCCAGCATCTGGCCCACCTGCCACCAGCTGAGCCCCTCAGGGAAGCCGAGATTCAGGAGTCATTCGCCAGGGATCACCCTGCGAGGAAAGGACAGGGGTCGGAGCTGGGCTGCAGCCCGGACACAGCCACAGGTGTCACGGCTCTTGGAATAAACACCACGGAGCCCCTCGTGAGGCGGCCCCTCCCCTCTGAGATCCTGCTCCAGCCACACCTGGGCCTGCCTTGCGGCAGCTGCAACCCCAAACCCTTCTATTAACTCACACCAACCCGCCGAGGTGGCTGCCATCAGGAACCCCATTTTGCAGTCGAGGAAACAGAGGCACAGAGAGGTCGCGCCGAGGTGTGGAGCCAGGCCTAGCCCCCGCCACCCCAACCTGGGCCCTCCTTCGGCCTCCCCTGCTCTTCTCCCACAGGCTCTGCCGCCCCACCTCCCCCTCCCCCTCCCCCGAATCTTCAAGCCTCTGTCCCGTTCACTCTCCGGAGGACACTGACCACTAAGCACAAAATGTTCGGGTGACCGCTGACTTAGCGCGTGTCACACGACCCCCCAGGCCGGCAAAGGCGGGAGCAGGAGCTTGGCTTGGGGCGTCAACCGTATCCCCAGCTCCTAAAACAGTAACTGGCACACAGCAGACGCTCAGTGCGTCTCTGCAAGCTGTTTAAAGGTAGACGAAAGGTAACCTACCACAATAAAAAGACAGCAAGTCCCCTGCCCTGTACATGCTTGTGGTCGGATGGACGGAAGGTCAGGTCTCTCCATCTTCAAAGAACTGTGGCTAGGCCCTGGGGGCCTGTGCGAGGTGGGCCCTCCCCTCCTCCTCTCTCCTGGAGACGCCACCACCCCGCCCCCCCATCTGGCTGGGTCCCCTCCCCCAGCCCTCCAAGGGGGCTGCCCCTCCAGGCCGGAAATCCAGTGACCTCCCTTGGCTCCGGCTCACTCTGACAGACACTGCTGACCCCTTGGTCCTGGCCGATCGCAGCCGCACCCCGGCCCAACAGGCCAGGGCCCCCACCTCTCCCACCGACCACCCCCATTCCTCGGAAGCCAGAGGCATCCACTTCACTCCCCAATCCAGGGCTAATAACCTCCAGTGACTCCCAGCCTTTCTCGTGTCACAGATCCCTCGGGGAGACGATTAAAAGCGGGGAGCCTTTCCCCACAAACACGCACAGAGAACCAACAGCAATGCCATGGCCACGGTCCACTGGCTAGACACACCAAGAAGAAGCTGATGTGTGTTCCCGCCAGAGAGCTGCCACTGTCACCCCCTCCTTTTTGTCAAGGAGGCCGGTCCAAGGTCACAGCCACTGACTCTTGTCCCTCTAGACTTCTGCAAAACTGCACGCCAATTCAGGGCATCATGGGACCTCCGGGGGGCCCTCGAGGACTTCAGATTAATAGACCTTTGTCTGCCACTCCCCCCACTTGTGCTCTCTGTCAAATAAATAAGATTTTTTTTTAAAGGTTTTATTTATTTATTTGACAGAGAAATCACAAGTAGGCAGAGAGGCAGGCAGAGAGAGGGGGAAGCAGGCTCCCTGCCGAGCAGAGAGCCGGATGCAGGGCTTGATCCCAGGACCCTGAGATCATAACCTGATACGAAGGCAGAGGCTTAACCCACTGAGCCACCCAGGCGCCCCAGTAAATAAGATTTTTTTAAAGATTTTATTTATTTATTTGACAGAGAGAGAGCAAGAGAGGGAACACAAGCCAGGGGGAGTGGGAGAGGGAGAAACAGGCTTCCCGCAAAGTGGGGAGCCCGATGCAGGGCTCGATCCCAGGACCCTGAGATCATAACCCGAGCCAAAGGCAGACGCTTAATGACTGAGCCACCCGGGCACTCCAATAAATAAATCTTGAAAAAAGAAAGAAAGAAAGAAAAAGAAAGAAAGAAAGAAAGAAAGAAAGAAAGAAAGAAAGAAAGAAAGAAAAGAAAGAAAAGAAAAGAAAAGAAAAGAAAAGAAAAGAAAAGAAAAGAAAGAAAAGAAAGAAATCTGTCCCAGAGCTGCCCGAAGCCCCTCCCAGCCTCCACTCTCCACAGGGAGCAGCAAGTCTGTCCCAGGTCTCAAACCTCCATTCCACACTCTCCGATGGGAATTTCCCACTTGTCCTGGCAAATTCACCACCTAGCAGGTGATGAGCAGATCCCAGGCACCCAGCGGGCTCCCCAGGAAAGGAATGGCACCTGCTGAGGAAGGTTCCCAAGCCTCTCCCCCTCTGCTAAATCTGATCTGGTCCGATGCCTTGCACCTCACATCAGCCCTGAGCTCTCGCCATTCTCCTTCTGCCCAAAGGCTCTGCACGCCCACCTCGTCCAGACCTTGACCGGCTCACGGTGCTGGCCACTTTGCACCTGTGATCTCAGACGCGGGCCCCCACGAGCCCAAAAGGTGTTAGTCAGACTAAATTGGATGCGCAGAGATTGTAAAGAGCCCCACATGGCAGCTCAGGTGGGATTTCGCCAACCTGAGAGTTTGGGTCAGGTTAGGTTTTGCTGTCAAAGGAGCAGCAAGCCAGGCTTTCAGAACTTGCGGGTTTCCAAATGGCCAATGAGGGGTTTGGGCAGGTAGACAGGAGGAAGGGGCGCTGGGAGGTGGGCAGTGGGCGGGACCTAGGACCGGAAGCCAGATCAGCTTAAGACTCGAGGTAAGAGCCCCCCCACCTCCATAGGGCTCCAAGTCAGCTGCCCAGAGGAAGGGGCCAGGGGCCGAAGGAGGGTGCCAGCTAAGGGTAAGGGACATTTTCCCACACCCGAGGGCAGCCTGGGTTCACAGAAATGCCTCTCTATTTTAAGAAACAAACCACTGCAAGTGGAAGGACAAATGGCTACTGGCACAGAGCCTCAGTGCTGGGGCAGTGACAAGCAGGAAGGGGACTTCGGGCGAATTGGGGTAGCAGGCCCCTTCCAATGGTGGCACCACTAATTCAGCTCTGCCTCAGGGCATGGAGGCCCGGGCTCGCCAGCCCTTCTGCGTTTCCACAAGTACAAAGTCAGATTTTGACGCAAAATCACACAATTTAAAAATAGCAGGGGTCCACTTTTAGTTTAACCACATGGGGGGAAGCAAACCTGAGGGCAGGTCATCCACGGTCATCCACGACCCCTAGCCATGGGTCATGGCCTTTGCCCTGCACGGAGTTCACCTTCTGTTCCCTAACACAACTTCCGGACCTCTGACACACTTCTGGGGCAGGCTAAGGGGAAACTATTCGGTTACATTCCTATTGCCTTCCCTAGTCTGGAAGCTTCCACGAGCCCCCTCTCTCTCTGCTCCCATACACGGAAACCTGCTGCCACAGTAGTCTTCAGAAATAACATTTTAGGGCGCCTGGGTGGCTCAGTGGGTTAAAGCCTCTGCTTTCGGCTCAGGTCATGATCTCAGCGTCCTGGAATCGAGGCCCGCATCGGGCTCTCTGCTCAGCGGGTAGCCTGCTTCCTCCTCTCCCTGTCTCTGCCTGCCTCTCTGCCTACTTGCGATCTCTCTCTCTGTGTCAAATAAATAAATAAAATCTTTAAAAAAAATAATAAATAACATTTTATCACGCAGGCCCCTCCGGGGAAAACGGCGGGCAGCTCCTGCTCATATCCAGGAAAAGGCCCTGTCGCTTGTAAAACATCACTTGGACCTCACCTCACTACCCCCCCCTTTGGCTCCTCCATTCTTGAGAGAGACCCCCTGGCCCCACGCCCAGCCGCTGCCCCCACCCCCACTCGAGCCCTCCATAAACTAGAAACACCCTCGCCAACACTGGCTCCGCCCACATCCTACCTACTGTGACCAAGGTGACTGACCGTCTCCCAGTGTCTGTCCCCTCTCCTACAGAAAGAGAAGCCCCGAAATCCGCTGAGCTGAGCGGACCGCTCAGACAGACTACAGACTACATTTCCCAGCCTCCCTTGCAGCTAGGGGTGGCTCCGCGACTGCATTCTAGCCAATGGGATGAAAGCAGAAGCGCCCAGAGCCAGCTTCTGGAAACTTTCCATAACAGACACCTGGCCCATGCCCTCGGCACCTTTGTCCCTTTCTTTATCCTGCTGTCTGGACACCAGGGTCACAGCTGGACTCCTGCTGCCACGTTGCTCCACATGGTGGAGGGGGAATTAGCTGGAAGGACCGGGGCCCAAGGAATTCCTGCAGCAAAGCCTCCACACCAGCCCTGATCTGCCACCCTCCAGACTTTAACGTGAGAGCCACTGCTTCTGGATCTCGTTATGCATGAATAAATGGAACCCTGACCACTTTTCACTGAACCACCCTGCAGTACAACAATGAGCAGGTCCAACAGCCGTGACCTTGAAAGCCAGCTCCCCTGCCAGCCCAGCCATGTCACCTGGTCAAGCTCGTTCACCTGTTTTTCCACCAGTAAAATGGGAGCGGTGTCCCTGACCTCCCGGGACTCTTCCAAGCGCGCGCACATGGCAACAGCCACACCTGTCAGGCTAAGTGGCCCAGAGTCCGGAAAGTGTATTCCAGCTGGCCTGAGTGATCAGGACACTTCACAATCAAAACAAACAGACGTACACAAAGGCTTTTCGGTTTCTCTTAAAAGCTATGGCATATCTGGTGAGCCGGCTGGGGCCACGTGCCCACCGTACCCCCTTTCCTCCTGCCTGCTTCGTTCATTTATCCCAGGGGCCCACAGCTTTTTCTATTAAGGGCCGGCAAGTCAGCATTTTGGGTTTTTCAAGACACAAGAGTGTTAGTTAAATACTCCTACTTCGTTTTTTAATAGACCCTTCAGAAACGTACAAAGCTCCCTTTCGTGGTTTAAACAGAGGCCTGAAAATGGTCTGCTCCGTCTCACAGACCATCGTCTGCCCGTAGGCCCTAGTTTATGCTCTCATCCTGTCCCCAGCTGCCCCCAAGGTCCAACATTTGAGTCTGCCTGCACAGGTTCCCGCAGAGCCCAATACCCGGTAGGGGCTCAGTACAGGACAGCAGGCAGGAGCACCTTCCAGGCACCCCTGGAATGGGAATGCCCCTCTGGTGTTCCTAACTTTCTGGGGTGTCACCCCAGCTTGACCCTGAAGGTCCTAGAGCCTGGGCACATGACAAACTCTTCTGCCCCCCTCCCCCCGCTGCTGCCGGGGGTTGGGGGGGAACCACGCGACTGTGACGGGAGGAAGTCCCAAGAGCTCCCGGGTCTTCGGCAGCCGGCCGTCCTCTGACCTTGTTTTCACAAAGGGTTTTTTCTCTGGGGTTTCCACACCCCGGCAGGCCCCCCCCCAAACTGAAATGTAGCCCCTACCAGAACCAGGCGAACCGACTCGCACTGACCAAGAAAGAAACGTGACACAGTCATCCCCAGAAAGGACACCGTGGGCCTGAGGAACTGAGAGTCTGTTCTGCTCTTGGCCGTGGCCGCCCCACAGCGGGCTTCCCGAGAAGCTGCCTCCTTTCCAAGGTGGGGGCTCCCTGCGGCCAAGAACTCCAGCGGCCGTGCCAAAGCTTCCTCAAGGCCCGGGACGTCCGCACCTCTGCCCAGGGACAGTGGCCCGGTTTTGGTAGCTGTGCTTTAGCCACTGCCACGGGCACACGGTGACTTCAAACGGCGAGGAGGGGTGGGGAGGGTTAACCGTTCGCTGCGGGGTGACTGGGACAGGGCCTTCTGCAGCTGTCATCTTTCCTGCATGGGAGGGTGCAGACGTCTGCTACCCACACCCATCTCCCTGGCCCCCTCCCCCCCGCACCCCTGCCTGAGGCCGAAGTTGCAGCCCCAGGGTCCCTCTTCCATCTGCTGGGGGTGCGAGGAGCAGCTGGACAGCCCTGCAGCACAAGGGGCTCCCTCCCGGAGAAGCCAGCTCGTCGTCACTCCAAGCCAATACCCACACCGTCGTCGGCAACATCGGTAGAAACAGGCCCCGTTTACCATCAGACACCCCGGCTCCATGCTCCCATGATCCCCTTCACCCAAACTTCTGGGCCCCAAGTGCTATCGTTCCATTGCCGAGGAGGAAAGCGAGGCTGCGCACAGGTAGGTGCAGGGGGAGGTGGAGTGGCTCATTCAAGGCCGCACAGCCGGTGACCCACGGCAGCCAGGCTCCGCGTTCAGAAACCCTCGCCAGCACCCAAGCACGCCTCAGGCTCACCTCCTGCGTGAGGCACGGGCAGATGCGTGTCCTGGCTGACCTCCCTGTCCCTACCCACACCCAGATTTGAATCCCGGGGATCTGGAATCACACACAGCCTCACCAGGGACCAGTGAGCATAACAGGGGTCCGGCCACCTTCTCATCTGGCCAGAGCAATCAGGACCCAGAAGGGTGCAGACTGGAAAATGTGGAGGCCAGGGAAGGAAGTTCATCCCAGGACAAGGCCTAAAGCTCCGAGCAGGCCCCAAGTGTCCCCGAGCCACCAGCCGCCACATCCCTGCACATCCCCGTGGTGGCCGGACCATCTCTGACTTTCTCCAAAGGACTGCGGGCTCACACTCTATACCCGGTGGACTGGCCCGCTCGCAGATCCCGGAGCGCGGTGCGCGCCCACACCTCAGCCCTGGTACTCTACCCTCCCCCGGCGCACTTGACAGCGATCCTGCCCTGTGCGCCCCGCTCTCCATGCCTGCTCAGGGACCGGTGCTGCCTCACCCTGCACAGTGACCCAGCCAAGTCTGAGGTCATCGCTGGCCCCAGCCTGTTATGGGAGCAGGTGCCACCACCAAAAGAGTATTCGTTTATTGAGCAAATACACGATACGCCGCAAAGTCCCGCCATTACCCCCATTCTACCGATAAACAAACTGAGGGACAAAGACTCACGGATGCTAGTAGGGCACCGATCTAGTCCACATAGACTCTGAAGAAAGTATGTCCAAGCCCCAACCCCCACACCCAAACCTGTGAAAGTGGCATATCTGGAAGAAAGGGAGGAAGAGTCTTTGCAGATGTAACCAAGGCTCTCAAAGATAAAATCGTTCTGGACTTAGAGTGAGCCCTAAATGCAATGACAGGTGTCCTTACAGAAAAGACACAGACACAGCAGGGAAGTCATGTGAAGACAGAGGCAGAGACTGGAGCTCTGTTAACAAAAGCCAATCAAGGCCTAGACCCAGAGGAAGCTGTTAGAGGTGAGAAGACATTCTCCTCCAGGGCCTCTGGAAGGAGTGGGGACCCTCCCAACACCTTGATTTCAGACTTCTGGCCTTGAACTGTAAAAGAATACATTCCTTTTGTTTTAAGCCATCACGTGTGGCACGGCAGCCCTGAGGAACGAACAAAACCAGGGTCAGCTGACTCCAGAACCCACGTTCTCAGCCCCACGTCATTGTTACTTGAGCATCGAGGGCGAAACATTCTTTCAGACCCGAGACTATACCATCCCTGCCTGAGAATCTCAATCTCAGAAACCAGGACTTTCCCCCCTTTCACAAATGCCTCAGTTATGAATTACCTCTAGAAGACAATGTTATCTTTATAACTAGTAACAACATCGAGATTACCCGTAACAGAAACACAAAATGGAAAAACTCTCCGGGAGGAAGGTGTTAAGCACAAGAGACACAAGGTGTGGGGGCGCCTGGATGGCTCAGTTGGTTAGGTATCTGCCTTGCGCTCAGATCATGATCCCAGAGTCCCGGATCGAGTCCCGCACTGGGCCCCCTTCTCCCTTTGCCTGCAGCTTCCCCCTGCCAGTGATCTCTCTCTCTCTAATAAATAAATAAAATCTTTAAAAAAAAAAAAAAGAGAGAGAGAGAGAGAGAGACACCAGGTGTGGTATATGAGCACTCTCTGTACTATGTCCCCAATAATTCTATAAAATCAAAAACTGTCCAAAAACCAAAAGAGGTTATTTACAAAAGAAAAACCGACTACCCTGGAACTGCTTTGAGGATTAGCCCCGGACCCTAGTTGTCGAAACGCTGCCCATCTTTACTCTTTATTAATGCTTGCCAAATGAATGGCCACGCTTATCATCTGGGAGAGCCTGCTGAGCATAAAATAGGGCTTACGTGCCTGTCCTGAGCTCTGACCCCCACCTACCGGATACCCTTCTCCCCTCTCCTCATCTGGTCCCAGAAAACCCGGCTCTGCCCCAGCAAAAAGAGCTGGGATACTTAGGAGGTAGGCACAACTCCACAAGTCTGGGTCTTCCAAGTAGAAGTGCCGGGAGAACCCAGTGTGAACCAGCTGCTCTAGATATTTTCCTTTGGCCCACCCGCCTTCCCAAAGTGGCAAAAAAAAAAATCCACACAGGCCAAAGTCAGGAAAGGCCTTCTCGGTGGCATCAGTGCAGGAAGCCCTGAGACAAAGCTGAATGAAACAGAATAGTAAAATGTGACCGAGCAATCAGGAATCAGGACAGATAAATAAAGAGTAACATAGAAAGAAAAAGGATGAACTACAAAGACTCGGGGGCCTTGGCAAACACATTTGTGATTTTTTTTTTTTCCACTGAAATGTCAGTTTTGAAACTAGCTTCTGAAAATGTAACCAGCTTCTCACATCCCCAAAAAGACAGATCGGAGGACCGTGGCGAGGGCGGAGGCTGTGCTACCTCTTACTTCGGAGCCGGACATCAAGAAGGAGCCCTACCCTTACACGTTTCCACCAGGAGCACATCCAGCGGCTCGCACCACCCTGGCATGGGCCCTCTCCCCAGGTCTAGAAGTTTCGCACACGGGGGTCCAGAACGCCAAAACGCTCCCGATGGGTGGAAGCAGGTCCTCCAGGCCGCCCCAGGCCGGGCACCACTTTCCAACTGTCCTTAGCAGTCGTGGGAGTCCCGAGATGGCCAAAGGCTGCCCACACCCCTCCATCCCTCCCCTAGGGCGGCCACACCCGCCCCCGCGGACTCCCACCTCTCCCAGACCCCCAGGCCCCCTTCCCTCCCACCCAGCCCCCACACCCCCGGCTGGCTACGAATTCGCCTTCCCCCCTCGGCCCCCCATTTCCTGCCTACCCGCTCCCAATCTCAGGGCCCGCACTCCCCCATTTCCCGCTTCCCACCGGACTCCGGGCACCTCACCTCTGGCCACCCCGCACGCCCTCTTTTCTCTCTGCCCCTTGACATCGTCCCTCCACTGCCCTCGCTCGGGGGCCCCCCACTCCCAGCTCCCTCGGCCCGGCGCCACGGACCCCACACGAGGCCCCCCACGGCTC
>LNAC01000140.1:1280567-1337775 GCA_002007465.1 Ailurus styani | reverse complement strand
GGGCAGCGCCGCCTGCCGGCCACGCGCCGCCTCGCCGCCACTGCCGCCGAGGCCCGGCCCCGTGGCGCAGCGCCCCCTGTTGGCCGCCTAGGGCACCGGGAGGGAGGGTGCCGGGGGACCCGGACGCCCCGGCCCTCCCCGCGCGAACCGTCGCGGCTTTGTGAGATGGTTCCGCGGCCCAGGAACGGCGGGGGCGGAGCGTGACCTGGGGAGGCGGTGCTCGGTCGTGAGGACACGCCCCTGGGCCTGGGCCCCGCCCCCCGGCCGGCGCTGCTCGCAGGGCCGCGCTTTGTACCGCGGTGCTGGAGCGGGAGACGCGGGGAGGGAGGGGACAGGGGCGCGCCCGAAGGGGCGGTGCTCGGCCGCGAGGACACGCCCTGGGCCACGCCCCGCGCAAACGGTCGCGCTTTGTGAGGCGGCTCCCCTGCCCGGAAAGGTGGAGGCGGGTCTGACGTCCGAAGGCTCCGACACGCCTCTGCGGCTGAGCTCCGCCCCTTGGCCCTGCCCGGCTTTGTGAGGAGACACGCGGGGGGCGGGATCCAGCTACGATGAGGCCCCGCCCCCGTACCGGCCCCGCTCCCTCCCGCTGGATGCCGCTTTGTGAGGCGCGGGGCGCTCAGGAAGGGCCGGCGCGAGGGGCGGGGCCAGGTCCCGGGACACGCCCCCAGCGTGTGGCCCCACCCCAGCCCTCCAGAAGGGAACATCAGTTTGAGGAGGGACTCAGCCTCTGCATTCGACCTGAGTCCGTGGGAAGGCCCCCTAACCCAGCACTCAGCCGCTCCTTATTTCTTCCCCCTCGTCTCCGTCCCCTTCCCCCTCGTCTCCGTCCCCTTCCCCCATTGCCCTCCTCCTCCATCCTTGGCCATCCACTCCCCTACAAAAAACTCTAGGATCGTCTCTCTGGGCCCCTTTCCCCCCCAGCGATGACTGGCCAATGAACCTTGCAGAGCAGGGTCAAGTGCCGCCTTCTACAGGGGGGCGCGCGCGCGCGCACACACACACACACACACACACACACACACACCCCTATCTTCCAAGTACCCCTGTCACTGCTTGAGGGAGTCATTCTCTTCTAGAGGGTCCAAAAAAGATTGTGGCGGCTTCCCACCTTCTCTAATTACTACTCTGGACCTCCTCACTGATGCCCCCCATCAATCCCCTCACCGATGCAAGGACTTTAGCAAAGACCCCGCATGACAGTCCCCCCTCCTGTACCTCCACGAGCTTCCCCATATACCACCTTAACTGCATGCACCTGAGGGGGACTGCTCCCCTCCCCCTAGGCATCCAGTGATTAGATCCAGAGATCCGGGGCTTGAAGGAGAACACTCCATAGAGACCTCGGGAACAACTCAACCAACAACACGGGTTATAATTAATAACTTACGCACGCCAGCAGGACAGACTTACAGAACATACCCCGGGTACCCTATGCTCCAAAAACCCAGTTGGGCTGGTCAAGTCAGATGCGGCAAGGGGAGGAGGAAATCGGAGGGGTATGTGGAGGGCTCAGGCTGCTTATGGCCCAGCTGGGGACCACAGGGATCCTAATATCTCCTTCCCGCGTGGTCTGAGAAGCTGGGAATGCAAAGAGAGTCTTCTTGCTTTCTGTCCAGCCTCCAGGATAATGTCTGTGCCCCCTCTGCCAGTCCTGCTTCTCTGTGAGGAGGATCCCAAAGACTGCTTTATCTTTCCCTTTATCTCCTCTGTCAATTCCCTGAGAAAGTAGCAGCCAGAAACCCCAAAGTAGCTGGAGGGACTTCGGGCCCCCAAGAGAGGGGGCTGAGTGGAGAATGCATAGACACAGAGGGGCCCCCTATCCTCAGCCTCACTGGCAGGCCCGGAAAGTGCTGAATTCGGGGGGCTCGGGCGAGGATGATGTGGAGGTGGGCCTTTTCCGGGGCCCAGAGTTGCCAGGTGTCTCAGCAGAGCCTGAGCAAATATCCGGAGTGACTGCATCTTCTTCTGGATTCATTTTCTTTGTCCATGGAGGAAAAACAGAGAACAGGGTGATTTGAGGTTTCAGGATCTAGGGTCTCCCAACATTCTGAGTCTGAGACCCCCCCTCCACTCCATCAGGTCTCATTTCACCCCCACACACTACCCCACAGCTTCAGGACCCAGATCCTGCCCTCTGTCCTCCTGCCATCCTGGATGCTGAGAAAGGAAGCAGATAGCGTGGGTTCAAATCCCAGCTCCACCTTGTTCGGTCGCATAACCTAACCCTTCTGAGCCTCACTTTTTCCTTTTGCACAATGGGGAGAATGCTCATATACCCCTCCTAGAATTGCTACAAAACGTAAAGGAATTAAATAGATAAAGTGGCACATAGAAAGCACTAATAGTTAAGTGAACAAAGTTATGACCATTACCTCTTTCCCTCCCCCACCTTGTCACCCTGTTCTGGGCTCCCACAAAACCTGCCTTGAAAGTCTATCCTCTCCTCCATCATGGACGCTCCTGCCCTAAATGTCAGTCAAAAAGAGATGAATTTGGGATGCCTGGGTGGTTCTGTCGGTTAAGCGTCTGCCTTCGGCTCAGGTCACCATCCCAGGGTCCTGGGAACGAGTCCCTCATTGGGCTCCCTGCTCAGCGGGGAGCCTGGTTCTCCCTCTGCCTCTGCTGCCCTCCCCTGCTTGTACTCTCTCTCTCTCTCTCTCTCTCTGACAAATAAATAAATGAATAAAAATAAAAATAAAAAACCCCAGAAGAGATGAACTTGATAAAACTGAAGTTTGGTGCATGAGAGCAGGCTGGGGTTCCATCCCAGCCCTGTGCCGCCCTAGCTGGACAATCCCAGTAAGGACATAATTAGCTTCTGTGTCCTTGCTTATTAAAAAAAAAAAAAAAAGGGCGCCTGGGTTCTGCCTGCCTCTCTGCCTACTTGTAATCTCTCTCTCTGTGTCAAATGAATAAATAAAATCTTTAAAAAAAAAATGTTGGGCCAGCGCCTGGGTGTCTCCATTGGTATGTGTCTGACTCTTCTCTCTGCCTACTTGTAATCTCTCTCTCTGTGTCAAATGAATAAATAAAATCTTTAAAAAAAAAATGTTGGGCCAGCGCCTGGGTGTCTCCATTGGTATGTGTCTGACTCTTGATTTCAGCCAAGATCACAATCTCAGGGTCCACCCTGAGATCCAGGATCCAGCTGGATCTAGGATCCAGCCCCCCGTCTAGCTCCCCAATCAGCAGAGAGTCTGCTTGAGATTCTCTCTCCCTCTCCCTCTGCCCCTCCCCACTGCTCTCTCTCTCTCTCTCAAATAAACAAATTAAAATTAAAAAAATTTTTTTAGGGCGCCTGGGTGGCTCAGTGGGTTAAAGCCGCTGCCTTCAGCTCAGGTCATGATCCCAGGGTCCTGGGATCGAGGCCCGCATCGGGCTCTCTGCTCGGCAGGGAGCCTGCTTCCTCCTCTCTCTCTGCCTGCCTCTCTGCCTACTTGTAATCTCTCTCTGTCAAATGAATAAATAAAATCTTTTAAAAAAATTTTTTTAAATGTCAACCCTACTTCCTAGGGCATCATAAAGCAAATATCAGACCCCCAGCAGGGCATCACAATACAAGCCGGAGAACGATTAGCTGCTTCACTTTTATTTCAGCCATCAAATGCTTCAAAAAGAAACTAGAATTGAAAGCAGGGACTCAAACAGATATTTCCACACCCATGTTCAGAGCAGCACTATTCATAGTAGCTGAATGGCAGCAACAACCCATGCCCATCAACAGATGAATAGAAAAGAAAATGTGCTATATAAATGCAGTGGAATACTATTCTGCCTTCAACAAAAATAAAATTCTGACACCTGCTACAACATGAATGAACTTGAAGACATTATGTTCAATGAAATAAGCCAGACTCATGGGGCGCCTGGGTGGCTCAGTCGATTAAGGTTCTGCCTTCGGCTCAGGTCATGATGCCAGCGTCCTGGGATCCAGCCCTGCGTGGGGCTCCCTGCTCAGCGGGGAGCCTGCTTCTCCTCTCCCTTTGCTCCTCCCCCCTGCTTGTGCTCTCTCTCGTGCTCTCTCTCTCTAATAAATAAAATCTTTTTTGTAAAAAGCCAGGCACAAAAGGATGAACATTATATGGCATCATTTCTACATAAAATGTCCAGAATATGCAAATCCACAGAGACAGAAAGGAGCATGGTGGGTGCCAGGGGCTGGGGTTTGTTAAGAATGAGAAGTTAGGGGCACCTGGGTGGCTCAGAGGTTAAAGCCTCTGCCTTCGGCTCAGGTCATGATCTCAGGGTCCTGGGATCGAGGCCCGCATCGGGCTCTCTGCTCGGCAGAGAGCCTGCTTCCTCCTCTCTCTCTGCCTGCCTCTCTGCCTACTTGTGATCTCTCTCTCTCNAAATAAAAAAAATCTTAAAAAAAAAAAAAAAAAAAAAAAGAATGAGAAGTTAGTAAACAGTGGGGACAGAGTTTCATTTTTCCAGGACGGAGTTCTGGAGATGGATGGCGGTGATGATTGCCCAAGGTAAATGCACTGAATACCAATGAACTGGACACTTAAAAATGTCTAAAATGGTCAATTTTATGTTACGTATATTTTACCACGATGGAAAAAAAAAACACTTAGAAAAGATCCCACTAGAATTTACTGTGAAGGAAAGGAAGCATGCTAGTGTGGCTAGCATTTATCATTTGTGTAGAAAGGGTGAAGGTATACACCCTCTATTTTCACTTCTGCTTGCATTTCCAAGAAGCTCCTAATGGTGATGGCTATCTGCGTGTGGAGGAGGAGACCTGGGAGTGGACAGGGGCTCCTGACAGAAGAATGCTTTACTGGATATATAATTTTGACATATGGATGTATTTCAGAGTCAAAAAAAAATTTTTTTTAACTAGGCTCCGTGTCCAACATGGGGCTTGAACTCTCGACCCTGAGATTAAGTCACATGCTCTATCCCCTGAGCCAGCCAGGTGTCCCGCCCCCCGCCAAGTTTTTTAATTTAAAAAAAAAAAAATATATATATATATATATATAGTCACAAGGACTAAGATACTTTTAAATTTTTTCTACTTGTTTCTGTTACCACTTGTTTCATATTAAATTCCTTTTTTTTTTAAAGGAAGAAAGAAAAATCCCCAGGGTGGTGCCTTGAGCAGCACGTCTTCTCACAGAAAGTTTTCGAATTTGCCCTACCTGCCGGATTTGGGGTGTTTTTGTTTTTTCTTAACAGCATAGGATTTGTTCCCGGAACTGAGACCCCACAGGGCCAAACTGGCCGGCGGGACCGAGCCCCTTCCTCCCCACATTCATATACAGTGTAAATGTCCTTGCTCCTCTCTCCAGGACTCCAGTATCGCCGTCTGCACCTGCCCTTGGGCGTCGCCGGGTACGGGGGCGCGTCTCCGGTCCCTCCACGGCCGCTGCTCCCCGGGACTCCCACCGGCCTGCCTCCGCCTTCTCCCTCCGCCCATCGCCCGCCCTATTTCCTGTCCCCTGAATCGATCAGACCAGCATCCGTTCCCTTCTTCCACCTCCGCTGGCGACACGCGGGACCAAACCACCTACCACTTAGCTTGCCTGGACCAGCACAGTGGCCCCTGTCCTGCTAACCACCCCGCACCCCAGGAATCCACATTCCGGTCGGCCCACGCCCCCCAAGTCTGTTATCCCAGCAGCCGCCAGAGGGCGCCGATGAGCACCTGAATCGGTCACCTCCTTCCCTCGCTGGGAACCCTCCAGGGCTCCCATCACTCCTGGGGCAACAATCAGAGTTCTCCACGGGGCTCCCCTCGACTCCCCATTCGGCTCCACTCCAGTTATACTGGACGGTGCCGAGACCGTGTCCCGAGCCTGGGGCAATCTTCCGTAGCTGGCCCCTGCTTGTTGGCCATCTCTGAGACTTCCTGGATCTCCCATCTAAGGGAGACTGAGCTTCCCTCTCACTCCTATGCCATGTGGCATTGTCTGTCTCGCACCCCACCCCCCATAGAAATTAGAAAGCTCTGAAGAATTAAAGCCTTGTCCTGTTCTTGTCCCAACACCCAGAAAGGGTGAGTTGAACCAGCCTAATCCTCTCCCATTATAGTGCCCCTGGCACACCAATTCCCCACCCAGGTTCCCTGACTGCAGTCCCGAAGTGCGCATTTGTCCAAATGAGGCATCTGACGCCACCTTGAGGGGGGCCGCCTGCACCCCAACCTGTCCCCTACTCTGGAGAGGAGTTGGATGAACATTTCCTTGATCTATGGTTTCCAACGCTCATCTGCCTCTAACTTAATAAGATAATAATAATAATAAAGTACAAACGGTAAGGCTACTCCAAGATGCAGCTGTGCAGAGGAGTGCCAGAGACCTGGGTTCAAATCTCAGCTCCAACACCGTGTGACCTGGGGGAGCAAAGCCTCTTGCAAGGGGGCAGAATGCAAGGAGACCCTCCCCACCTGTAAGAGAAATGCACAGCTTGGACATTTAAGCTGAAATCCCTGAAACTGAACATAAAAACAGGCTTTTCTTTACCAGGGGACTACAGTGTGCAGCGGACTGTTAAAAGCACGTGACCCCACCAGCTCACCCTGAGTCCCCTGTCACCATTTGGTAGGGCTGGTCCCACTAATGCAAAGGTGGCCTGGGGATCCCACCCACGGCCATCGGACCTGGATGCGGCTGCCTCCCATCCCCTGGGATTTTCCAGAGCCAACTCTCAGCTCACAAACGAATCCCTGCTCAGTGATTCTGGGCTTTTCCCAGGCCCCTCGAAGCTCAGAGACATCAGGTTGGCCCACCCTGATGGTGCTCTTCTGGAGGTTAGGACAGTCATCAGAAACCCGGGACCAAGAAATCCAATGACTTACCATGGAGATGGCAAACAGAGAGTTATCAAAGGTCATATCTGAAATAGAGAGAGAACGGAAAGCCAAGTGTTGGTATAAAATGCCTGCTCACTGCCCTCTGGGCCCCTCCTGGCCCCAAACAGGGTCCAGCTGGCCTTGGGTCATTCCCCCACTGCAGGATGGGCTCGTGGGCAAAGATCACCTGTCTTGGTCATTGAGGGATGTCCCCCAAACGTTAGCACATAGTAGGTGCTCAATAAAAGTGTGAAACAGTGGGAACTCCTGGGTGACTCAGTAGGTTAAACCTCTACCTTCAGCTCGGTCATGATCCTAGCTAGCATCCTGGTATAGAGCCCGAGTGGGGCTCCTTCCTCAGTGGGGTGTCTGCTTCTCCCCCTGCTTGGGGATCCCCCTGCTTGTGCTCTCTCTCTCTCTCAAATTAAAATAAAAAGATTATTTATTTAAGTGTGGAACAGTGAAAGAACTACAGAGGATGGAATCTCTCTACTTGGGGCCCCTTCCTGAGCATCGCGAAGCACAGACTGGCTGCCCCTCGCCCCCTGGTGGAAGCCTTCAGGATGACACGTTCTGGATCACAAAGGGGGCGCCACTTAAGATCAGGGCCAGGCAGTCTGTACCCCGTGGAACTGAGGGTCCGGCGCTGGAGGCGAGTATTACATACACGCTTGTGTTTTTCTCCCAAGGGGTAAGAAGAATGTAGGATGCTGAAGGCAGGGAAATAGAAACACACCCCCTGTCTAGGGGGAGTCAGGGAAGGCTTCCCGGAGAAGGTGGCCTTTAGACCAAGACCAGAGGGAGGAAGAATGTTGTAGGCAGAGGTCAGGGTGAGTGAACGGCCTGAGGATGAGGCGAAGAGAGAAGGTGAGAGGTGAAACCTGGCGGTGGGGGGAGGGGAGGGTGTGTTCTTGACCCTAAGGGAAGTGAGCGGAGGCAGAAGAGGTTCAGTGGTAAGTAATGAGACCCGCTAGAGTTTTGAGGGGGTGAGCCTGCCCTGGCAGGGGACAGGAGTAAGGAGGTACACACCTGTGGTGGCGAAGTTGATCTGAGCCCAGCAGGATTCTCGCTCTCTGCAAAGGGATTTGGGAGAGTGACAACCTGCTCCTCTCAGGCTGGATGATTGTTCCGGGAAGCCCTGGCTCCAAACTTGGCCTTCACTCCCCACCTTTCTTTGCATCCTCCCTGAGTCTCCTCAGAAGGAAGTTCTCTTGCAGGAGCCCCACCGCTGGGTGAAGTCGGGATTCGATCCCTGGGGCTGCTGCTAACTCTATGACACCAGGCAGCGGGGTGTCCACCTCTCTCTCAGAGGGGAGAAACTGAGTCTGGGGACGACGCCTACAGGCTACAAGTTGGGCAATGCACAGCCCCAGAGGGTGCCCCTCACCTCTTTCTAGAGTATTAAACCATTTGGGGCAGTCAGTGGTTAAGGGATGTGAGCATGACTCAGCCACTTGCTCCCTGTGTGACTACGTTGAGCCTCAGTCTCCTTGTCTGTAAAATGGGGCGACTTATAATGCCAACTTCCGCGGCAGCTGTGAACTGCTGTGGATTCCAGCCACAAGCTCCTAGCACAGTGCTCGGCATACCCTAGGAGCTTTATAAATGACACCTGTTCCTCTTAAGCAGCCCTCCCACCAGAGGGCACTGTCTGGAATGGAGAACCGCCCCCCCCCTCCAACCCACCACCGGAAGTGCCCCTCTGTCCCCAGAACCTGGGCAGGTCTCAGTTAACACCCAACAGGAACTTCTGCCCCATCCCCCCTAACCATCTGGTATTTCTTTCCCCCAAACCACCCTCTGAGGATCTCCAGAGACGGTCTCACCTTTTCTTCTGCAAATTTTTTACTTTAACTGGGAACAAAAAAATAAATAAGCGTTTATTAGATTTTGGTCGTGGTTGCCTCCTAGTTGCAAAAACAAAACAAGACTCCAAAGGCTCCGTCATACTTTTGTGACCCAACCTCGCCTTCTCCTCTGGCAAATGTGCCACTCAACAGGAGAGCTACTGCAAAACCTTCCCCACCCCCCAATTACATGAGTAATGTGTATTGGTAAAAGCTCCAAACAAGCATGTAAAAAAATTTTTTTGTTGTTAAAGATTTTAAGTAATTTCCATACCCAACGTGGGATAGAATTCACAACCGAGATCAAGAGCTGCATGCTCCAACGACTGAGTCAGCCAGGTGCCCCCTAATAGTTTTGTTTTGTTTTGTTTATTGTCAATTTCAGTGATTGACACGAGCTGGGGGAGGAGGAATGGAGAGTTAGTGTTTAAAGGGGACAGAGTTTCAGTCGGGGCAGATGACAAAGTTCTGGAGATGGACGGTGGTGATGGTGGGATAACAAGCTGAATGTATTCAATGCTGCCAAACTGGACACATTAAAAATTAAGTGTTGAAATGTGAAACTTTATGTTATATATATTTTATAATTTAAAAATATATCAATTTCCCCTGCCCCACCACCAACATTGCACTTCTGGAAGATTCTTTATGCAAGTTTTGGAGTAAGACCTCCCCAGCTGTGTGCCTCCGTGCTCCTAAAAAATGGGTGTGATTGGGGGTTCATTTACATGTCCCAGCAGGTTGCACATTGGGCGGCCTCTGGGCTATGCCCTCTCTGCCTGCTGTTACCTTTCCTGACCACCACGGCAACAGCCACCAGCCCAGTAAGGAGGAGGGCTCCAGCCAGACTCAAGGAGAGTACCAGGATCCAAGTGGGCGCTAGAGGAACATGAGAAAAAGAGGGGGGCAGGTTATGGAGTTGTGGGGTACAGGGTGAAGGTGGAACACCTGCCATTCCTCCAGATTACCTTTGGGGAGCCAGCCCTCCCCCCCACCCCATACTGCCCAACCATTTGACTTGGGTGTAGCTGGACCCTGGGGATCTGGCAAATCTTGCGACCTGTCAATTAGCATATTCCCCACCCTCCAGTCACGGTGATTGGTTCAGGATGGGCATGTGGCCAAAGCTGAGCTAGTAAGAGCTAATTCTGAGTCTTGGCTGGACTACTGGGAAGAGAGGGTCACTCCTCTGGCCAGCATCACAAAGCTGGTAGGATATGTGTCTGGAGCTGCTAGGCACAATTTTGACACCATGAAGAGAGGGTCTTGCCTGAGAATAAGACACAAGAAAGCAGAGCTGAGAGCTGGCAAATGATTTCTGACTTCTTTGAGCACCTGGATCCAGCCATGCCTGAAGTCAATACAGCAAACTGACTTCAGTTAGGCAAACCAACACGTTCTTTCGTTGCTGAAGCCAGTTTGAGTCAAGTTTCCAGCTACCTGTAGCCTGAGAGTCCTACTGGCTTCAGTCTGGTACCAGGGGGGTCAGATGACATCCACCCCCAGCCCCATGGTGGACCCTGAAATCCATGCAGAGGTCAGTCATGAAAGCATGAAGCTCCAGCTCCAGAGTTTCCTTCTCTGCAAGGGATTTGGCTGCCCCTCCCTGGAGAGAGGGTGTCTCTCAGGGGAGACAGGAGGAGATGACCTGATCCCCATGGAGATCAGGAGCTAAGCCAGGGAGAGGAAGGAACAGACACATACTTGATATTCTCACACTGTTAGCCCTTGTTCATTCATTCATCTGGGGCAGGAGGGCTGTTGTCCCCTCCCCACTCTGAGACCACAGGCTCAAGGTGATTGAAGGGGGCCTTTGACGATGGAGTTCAAAGACACAGACTGTTTTGTCACTGCAAGGCACTAGGGTTTCTGGGAGCAACAAAGTTCTCTTTAATTGGGGCCTCTGCTGGTAACAGTGTTCTCTTTGCAGCTGGAAAGTTCTGATGGATGGTGGAGCAGAGGCTCTACCTGGAGACTCCTTCCCCCTCCCTCCTGCTCCTTGGTCCAGAGCCCACACCCAGCCTCCTGTCCTGAAAAGACCACAGGAAAATATCAGCCTTCCAGGCCTCTGTCCCACTTCAACAGAGAACCAAAGTCCCTGATGCAGCCAAAGGCCCTGCACAATCCTCCTTGTGCCGCCTTCTCCCTCAACTTTTCTCCTTGCCCGCTATGCTTCAGCCCTACAGAGCACCCTGGTGTTCCTCAAACACACCAGACATGGGCCAACCTCAGGGCCTTTGCACAGCCAGCTCCCTCTGCTGGGGACCCTTTCATGGTAGATCCCTACATGGCTGCCTCCTCATCATTCAGGTCTTTGCTCAAATGTCACTCCCTCAGAGAAGCTTTCCCTGGTCACTCTCCTCTGTATCTAAAAAAACACGCTTCCCTAGCTGGTACTTTATCCCTGCCTCTTTATTTGTCTCCTGCTGGCTACACTGAATATTTTTTATGTGGCCTCCCTGCTTCTCAACTGTCTGCATCCCCTCAGAATGCAGCTGGGGGAGGGGAGGGACATCGTTTCACTGGCTGCTGAAACTGCAGGACCAAGAACAGCGTCTGGGGCATAGGGGGTGCTCAAAACTGTTACACGGCCAGGAGGGGGGAGCGAGGCAGTGGAGTGTGGAGGGTTAACGCCTACGTAGTGGAGCCCATGGAATCCTAGCTCTGCTGCCCTGCCAGCTGTGTGACTTGGCCGAGTCCCCTCATCACTTGTGCCTCAGTTTCCCTATCTGCAAAACGGGCGGCATCGCCGAACCCGTCGCATGGGATGACCGTGAGAATTCAGCGAGGAAAGGTGAGTGAGTCCTGGCCAGTTGGAGGCCTGGCTCATCCCACAGAGGCTTCCGAGCAGAGGGAACAGCACGAGCAAAGGCTCGGCGGGGAACCAATGGAGCGGTGGGCTGCGAGGGCGGGCGCGTGGGTCTTACCTGGGAAGGAGACGCTCAGGGATTCGCTGAAAGCCGACAGCTGCGGCTGCTGGTTCTCACCTAGCACCCCATACCGGCAGCGAAATGTGTCCCCTGGAGGCTCCCTGCCACTGCCGCTCAGGTTGAAAGTGACTCCAAGCTGGTCCGCGGGCGCCTGCAGGAGCTGGACCACCTTCCCACCATGGTAGAGCGTGAAATTTGCCCCTGGGAAGCCCCCAGGGGCCACGCAGGCGATGTGGATGGGGTCTTCCTGGCTGCTGGGGTGAGGGGGCACCAGCAGGATGGACGGCGCTGGGATTGCCAAGGAGCCTGTAGTGCAGAAAAGGGGAGGCAGGCTGAGTGGTTAGAGCAGAGGCGTTTTCTGGCTCTGTGGCCTTGGGCAAGCGGCTGACCCTCTCTGGGCCTTAGTCTTTCTTTACAAGTAGGTAGTCGACCCTACCCCATTGCTATGGTGAGGGTTTGGGAGACTAGGGCCCTGGGAGGGGGTCGCTGCGTTCGAGTCATTTTATTATCATCGCAGTGGTTATCACATAGCAATGCAATTATAGCCTTACTACTCCAATCAACAGCACTCACCCAATGCCCGGCCCTGTTAGGGGACGGAACATGAACGAGATGGACAGATAGACATGCCTGCCTCGGGGAGCGGACGTTCTCAAGGAGACAAGAAGCACTGGGCAGCCCATCAGACAGGGTCATGGGAAGCCTGCGCTGGCTGGGTAGACCATGGAGGGCTTCCATGAAGAGGTGACATAGGAAGAGCTAGGGTAGAGCATTCCGGGCAGAGGGAAGAGCATGGGCAAGTGCTGGGAGGGTGGAAATGGTGTGTGGTCTCCAAGGAGGCCAGGGTGGCTGGAGGGGATGAGCCAGGGAAAGAACAGGAGGAGCAGAGAGCAAAAGGGGTTCTCCTGTTTCCCAGGCTGTGGTGAGGAATTGGGATTTGGGGGGTCCAGTTTCCTATAGGAGGTACCAGCGTCTCCCCAGCTCCCCCAGGCTCCTGAGCAGAGCTCAGGTGAGGTCTACACAAGCCTTCCCTGGTCTGGGCTCTAGACCTTTGCCCGGCTTCCCCCCTGCCCTCCAGCAGATCCTCCTGTTGCCCCAACCCCGGAGGCGACTGTAGAAGCCAAGCGGGGCTGAGTCATGGGGCGTGGGCACCGCTGTCCCCAGAGGGGTGGGATTTCTGATATCCTTGATGTGGGGGTGATGAGGGGCTCCCTAAGAGAAAGCCATGCTCCTGGGGCATTCCCAAAGCTCTGGGGCAAATCTGTGGGTGTTCAGTCTCTTCCAGCACCTGGGGAAGGCAGCCCTGTGCTGCTGCTTTCTGCCCCCAAGAGCAGAAGCCAGGTGGGCAGGGGGGGGTGGGAGTGGGGTGGGGCTGGTGCAGGGGGAACATTGGGCTCACCGGCTGCAAAGAGCAGGACGGTCCAAGGCATCTCTCCTCCCGAGTTTGGCCGGGAAATCTGGCTGAGACCAGCGCGGCCCACGGCTCACCGCCAGCTCCTCCTGTGGGGCCAGAACAGGGAAAGGAGAACCAGGGCTGATTTGAACGAATGTTTCCTCACTGGCAGGAAGTTGCATATACGCGCTCAGCTGCCGAAAGGGACTCTCTCCTCTCCCCACCCCTTCCATGGACACACATCAGATCCTGGCACCTCGCTGCACCTCGGTGGCCACAGTTCTGCAGAGATGGGAAGAGGGACACAGGGCTAAGATGGTCAGAGGTGCGTGTGTGTGTGTGTGTGTGTGTGTGTGTTTTCTCCCTGTGAAGAGAATTTCTGGCTGGCATGAGGAAGGGACCGTGGGCTGTTTGGGAAACCCATGCCCAGGACACAAACCTCAGCCCAACCAGTTCCAAAGTGAAGACATATGTTAGGCAGAGGTTGATAGAGCACAGGGGTTAGCGCTTGGCCTCTGCACCTCTGGCGAGATGTGGTCCATCTTTGAAGCCTCAGTTTGCTGCTCTGCAGAATGGGGCTAAGAGTTGCAGGTATTAGAGCCAAAGAACTTATGATACATACGAAATGTAATGCTAGAGGTGTGAGTGCTCCCAGTGTGAGCCACGGGTGCATCACCATCCTGGTGAGAGAGAACACTAGCTCCAAAACTGAGGGAATGATATCGTTTATAGAATAAATTGCCTCCCGTTTACAGCCCAGAAACTTCCAAAGGTCTGTCTTACCAGTAAGTTTGCTTTGGTCTCTCTCAACATTTCTGTTCAAGTCAGGCAGGTCCACCTGGGGGTTTACACCAGGGAAGGATGTAAATGTGTGGTCACTAAACAACAAAAAAGGGCCATTATGCTGGACTTTTTTATTTGGATACACGAGCCTCATTCCAACGTCAGGACCTTTGCACATGCTGTCTCTGCTGCCTGGGACACAATTCTATTAAACTGGTAAGATTCCACTTCTCTTTCAGGTGTCAGCTTAAATTCACTTCTGGGAAATCTTTCCAGATCCCTCTGGACTTAGAAAAATTTTCTTGCTGAATTATACATCACAGTGTCTTGTGATTTTCTTTCATTGAAATTAGCATGCTTATATTTTCAAAGGATTTATCTATTTCATCTAAGTTGTAGAGCTGATCAGTATAAAACTTTTCATATTCCCTTATTATCCTTTTAATGTCTGTAGGGTCTGTGGTGATGTCCCCTCTTTCAGTGGTAATGTTTTTTCTCTCTTGAATAGTCTTGCTAGGGGTGAATCAGTTTTCTGAATCTTTTCAAAGTGCTAGCTTTTGGCATTGGTATTTTTTTCTATTTTCTGCTTTGGATTTCACTGCTTTTTGTCTTATTTTTATTTTTCTTTCTTCTATTTACCTTTTGTTTCATTGGCTCTTCTTTTCTTAGCTTCTCAAGATGGAAGCTTAGCTCATTGATTTTAAAAATTTATCTCCAAATGTAAGCATTTAAAGCTATATATTTCCCTCTAAGTACTGCTTTAACTGCATCTCACATATTCTGACATGTTGTGCCTACGTTAAAAATACTTTATTTCCCTTGTGAATTTTCCCATGACTCATATGTTATTTAGAAATGTGTCAATTTCCAAACGTTTGGGATTTTTTGCTAGCTGTTGGTGGCAGCTTTTTAAATTTAATTCCTTTGTGGCTAGAGAATGCACTCCATACTGATGGATGCTTTAATGGCCCAGCATATCTTGATCCATACTCTTTATGTACTTGAAATAAAAGTACACTTTGCAGTTCCTTGGTATAATGGTCTGTAAAAATCCATTAAATTAGGTCATGGTGATTTACAGAACATGCTTGAATTTATCAAAATCATCCAGTTCTCTTCCTTCCAGAGGGTGTAGGGGTGAGTCTGTGGTGCCTCCTGTAGTCTCCCAATGCCTACCCCAAGTGGTTGGCACACAGTGAACCACAACTATTTCTTGATTGTCTGATCTGAAAGCCAAAAAATATTCATTCAGGCTATTTTTGTTGCTCTATCCTGGCTGTGTAAGATACAGAGTTAAGAGAGATTCCTGGCCTATTTATTCCACCAACTGTTTACTGAGTGCAAAGAAGGGTTCAGAACTGTGCTGAGTGCCAGGGACACCGTGAGGAATAAAATACTTCCGCCCTCAAGAGGCTCAGAGTTTGGTTATAGAGTCAGACAACCAGACAATGACAGTCCAGTTGGTGAAGTGTTCTAATGGAGGCAGTCACCAAGGGGAGCTCTTAACCTAGCTTCTTCTGCAGGTTCAGGGAGGGCTTCTGGGAGGAGGTGTTATCTGACTCCAAAGCCTGAGAAGGAGACAAGGGGTGGACATTCTAGTTAGATGTAATAATGCGTGTGGAAGACCTTGGATGAATGTGAGGATTTCATCCAGGGAGCATTTAACCTGGTGCAGGAATCTTTAACCTGGAATTTTGAATTCAGAAAAAGAGACACACTTACCTGTATCAGTAAGCTATCATAGAGATAGCGCCTAGAAGAGGTACAACTAAGGAGCCATGGGCAGGGTGAAGGTAAATCAGCAAAGGATGGTGACTCCCGGGATCAGGAAGCTGTTACCAGCCCAGGCCTGATGTTGCTAGGGAGGGAGCAGCAGCGGAACTTAGGGAAAGCCGGAGTTGCAGGCTTTGGTAGAAACATGCAGTCCAAAAGGGTGGGAGCCAGAGTATATACACCTACGCCCACTCCACCTCCAGCCCTCCGATCTCCTACCGGGGCCAAACCCAACTGGATAGGAGAGGAAAAGGCAGCTAAGTTGACCTGCTGTGTAGAGATCAGCCTCCAGGGGCACAGAGCAGGGCAGGAAAGGGTGGAGAAGGGCTTTGGTAGGGCGCACAAAGACTCCCTAGCCCACACTCTCAGAATCTTTTGGTTATAAGGAAGTGCCTTCTGACCTCAGAGCGTGGTTCTCTCTGCTTGCCCCCTCTCCCTTCTGCTTCAAGTCTGAGATTCAATGCCACCTCCTCATGGAAGCCTCCCCTGACTCCACTCAGGTGAACTGAGCCATCCACCTACCACCTAACATTTACTCTGTGGTGCCCACAACTACCTGAAATCATCTCAGTGCCAAACTTGCTTGTGTCTGATCGGCCTCCTCCCCTGGGGTGTCAGCTCCATGAGGACACAGACAGAGTCTATTTTATTCACAGTGTCAGAGACTTGGTAAATATTTGTTGAATACTTGGCCAGGGGATAGTTTTTAACTGAAGGAAACAAGAAACTTCGACAAACCAAGCAAACATGGTCACATCAAACCATCAAACACGGTCAGAATCAAGTTTATCCGAACTCTGGAAAACAGGCAAAGGTTTGTGCCAACCAAGTGAACACTGAATCAAAATGAAAAGGAAACTTGAACATGGCAGAAAAGCTGCCTTTCCTCATCTCTTCCCAGCGCGGTGAAGGTCTTAAAGACAGCGGCCTGTGTACCCAGTATGGGGTTCTGGTACCCGGTTGCTGAGGTAGGCAGTATGGTGTTTGTCTGTTCTAACATGTCTGGGACTGTTACCTGTGGGACTGACTCAAGGTGCTTGTCTGCTGAACTCAGAATGCACTCCTGGCTAACACTGTAGGGCAAAGGGAAAAACGCACAGCCACCTGGAGCAAAATATTATCATCGAGGACAACATTAACCAGTGATTTTACCAGCAAAAAATGGGTTTATTCAGGAATAGCCAAGAAATCCAACTGAGAACAAGCTAGCTGCAGCAAAAGCATGGGCAAGTCTGAAGAACAAACAGGAACGCTCTTTCACAGAGCAAAGGGGAAGTCGGGAAGGCTGTTATGAACAAGAAATCCATTGGATTAAACTGGGAGTTGGAAGTGTAGTGATATTTCATTGGTTGAGTGGTGTCAGTCTCTCATTGGCTGGGCTGTTACCAGGAGGAGAAAACCTTTCTTCCCCATAGTAGTCAGGTAGGAAAGTATCAGTTTGCAAGGTATATCTCTTCCTGTGGAGTCTGTAGTTGACAATGAGGGGTCCGGTGTAAGAACTCCCCTTTCTACCTCCTGTTTCCAAGCTAAAGGAGGTTTCCTTTTATTAATTTTCACAACAAGGGATAGGCCAAAAGCTGGGAGGAAGAGCTGGGTCAGAGTTTTTCTGGTGATTAGGACATTCAGAAGCATACATATATACTGAGGGTCTTAGCAAGCAACATGCATGCCCAGAGCAGGACAAATGCTCAGAAAAGACCTGAGAAGACCCTAAGCTTTCATCTCAGACTTATCTCTAGGCTCAGCGCAAACCGGAAGTGAAGGCTAAGGCAAAATTGTAAATGACCTGGAAAAGCACTGAGTGTGCCAGAATAAATCTGAGGGAAGTTTCTTTTTTCTTTCTTCTGCTTGCTCTCTATAATATATAAATAACTCTTATAACTCAACAACCAAAGGACAACCCAATTTTAAAATGGGTGAAAGACTTGAACAGACATTTCTCAAAAAAAAAAAAAATCTACAAATGGCCAACAAGCACCTGAAAAGACGCTCAACATCATTAGGGAAATGCAAATCAAAACCACAATGAGATACTTCACAGCCACTGGGATGGCTATAATAGAAATAAAATAGAAAATGGCACGTGTGGATAAGGATTTGGAGAAACTGAAGTCCTCATACATGGGGTATCAAAATGGTGGGAGTACAAAACGGTGCAGCTCTATGCTCAGCAAGGAGTCAGCTGGAGAGTCTTTCCATCCCCTCCCTCCCCCTCTGCTCCTTCCCCTACCCCACCCCATTCTCACAGGCTCTTTCTAAAATAAATAAAATCTTTAAAATATATATATTGATGAAAAAGAAATTTAAGGGGCGCCTGGGTGGCTCAGTCGTTAAGCGTCTGCCTTCCACTCAGGTCATGATCCCAGGGTCCTGGGATCCAGCCCTGCATCGGGGTCCCTCCTCAGTGGGAAGCCTGCTTCTCTCTCTCCCACTCCCCCTACTTCTGTTCCCTCTCGCTGTGTCTGTCTCTGTCAAATAAATAAATAAAATATTGAAAAAAATAAAATTTAAAAAAGATCCCCCATTCTCCACACTTCAAAATGTCCAAGCAGCGAGTCTGAATGACAGAAAACTTTGGAAATGAAAAGGAACACTAACAGTGACTGCACATAAACTTTGAGATAACAAGGTGGTGTGACTTCCCCAAGTTCTCCAAAAGCAGGAAAGAGCTGATAGCCACCAGCTGTATCCGAAGAGTAATTGTCACCAACTGCCAACCACTCCAGAGCCTATCTTTAAAGACTCAAAATTTCCATCTAAGCATTTTTTCTTAGGTTTAGACAGAATCACCAAGTAGAGTCCATTTCTCCAGGGACTTCTTAGCTTATCTGCCAGCTTCCCAGAGGGTGGTCGCCTCCAAATACTCTAAGCCAGACTGAGGGAGAAGAGGTTACACGGTGGGCTGCCTAGTGGTGGGGGACCGGCCTGGAAAATAGCAGATAATATATACTGAGGGTCTATAATGTGCCAAGCGCCGAACAAGCATTCTCTCAATCTTCACAACAGCCCAATGAGGCAAGACAAGCAGCACCCCATCCTACAGATGAGGACACTGAGGCCCGGCTGAATGACTCCAAGCCAAGGGTGGAGGAGTGGGGTGGCTGTGGGTGGCTTGAACGAGGCTTCATGGCTCCCAGGACGACGCTCTCCTGACTCTTACGCACCTGGTTGTCATTTTCCTACCCCGGGTCACATCAGTTACTGTTTACCTGCTGGCCCCCGAGTTTGGGACCTCTGGGACGCAGGCTGGGCTATGCCCCTCTACGGACTCTACGCAAGGAAACGAAGCGCCACGGGCAGGGCTTCTTCGTCTCGAGTCCCACAGCCGCCCTATGGGGCGGTCGTTCCGTCACCCCAACTACAGACCAGGAAACTGACAAAGTGATGGCTCTAAGCAGCAAAGGGAGTGAAAGGTCAGACGGCGAACCTGGAGCCACCGACAAGGAACACGAAGCCCCCGCATCAATACGAAAGGGCTTCCCTCTCGCCCTCAGTTGAATCAGCTTATACGTGAACCCTACGGGTCGCGTACAGGTCCAAGCCCAGCCTCCACCCGAGGTCCGCTCCAACCGCACCAGACCGCTCTACGGTCGTCGCGCGCAGCGTACTCTGGGAAAACCGCAGGGAGGTACCTTGGAAGGCCCCGGGCAGCCTCCGACTTAGCTGTCTTAACTTTTGCCTGAAAAATATGCACTATCATTGTACTTATTTTTGTCATCTTCCCTTACCATCTGTTGAGACTAGAGCTAGAGGCTACTCAGAAGAAAGTCTCCAGAAGGTTGTGTTTTAGGGCACAGCAGGCATTCGCTCGGGCAGCTAAGACCTCAGGGAGCCCTTCACTTTTTCTCTCCGTTCGCTTCACACCACCGGCAGAAGCGGCTGCCAATGAGCTCCGCCGAGTAGCCCAGGGGGCAGGGCTAGCCCTTAAAGGAACCGCGACCTCTTAGCAGACCGGAGGGTGACCCGGATGATGGCGGCCGGCGCGGCCCTAGCCTTGGCTCTGTCGCTACTACTGCCGCCGATGGGGGTTGGGGGGGCAGGGCCCCCGCCGATCCAGGACGGCGAGTTCACGTTCCTGCTGCCTGCGGGGAGGAAGCAGTGTTTCTACCAGTCCGCGCCGGCCAACGCAAGCCTCGAGACTGAGTACCAGGTAAAGGATCCCGAGTCGGGGAATCGGTAACCAAGCGGAGCCAGGGCGAGGGGGCGTGGCCAAGCAGCTGAAGCGAGGCACGGATTAAAGAGGGAGGGGGAGGAGCCGGGACGTAAGAGCGTGGGGGCGGAGCTAGGAAGAGCGAGCAGGAGCTGGCGGAGACGGTGCGTGCGAGCGGAGGGGGTGGGAATAATGGCAGGAGGCGGGGTTAGAGCGAGGCCGCCGGAGGGGGCGGGGCCATCGGTCATAAGAGGGCGCCCCTCACAGGGCAGGAACGTCACGGATGGGCGTAGCCAAAAGTTGGCTGGACTAAGGGAGTTGGTGGGCGTGACCAAAACGCGCCGCCGAAAGGGCGTGGTCAACAGGAGGCTTTCTCGGGGGTTGGGTCAAGGAAAGCAGGGCCCTGTCACCTCCCTTGGGGTGTGGCCAGGTAAACGTCGATCAAGGACTTACGACGGGGGCGTGACCAGATGAAAGAGCCCAACCCCAAACTGTCCTATCAATGAGGACTGAGCCAAGGCAAGTGGCGCGGTCAGAGGGACAGGTGGGGCAGGACTAGGTTACAGGTGTAGGTGTCAGCGCTCTGGTAGGCCCCTGGTGGTCCTGGGTGGGTCTGTGCGGGTTGGTCCAGCCCTGGCTTTCCCTGGCAGGTGCCCTTGGCCTACCCCTAGCCCTCCATCCTCTTACCTGTCCCCCCAGGTGATCGGAGGTGCTGGACTGGACGTGGATTTCACGCTGGAGAGCCCTCAGGGCGTGCTGCTGGTCAGCGAGTCCCGCAAGGCAGATGGGGTGCACACGTGAGTCAAGTCCCACTGACTGCCTGGGTATAGTTTCAGCCCTGCCCCTCCCCGGTGGCCTCAGGTTACTACCTTCCCTGACTCTGGCAGGGGAGTCTGGCCAGTGGGCCACTCTGTGTCATGTGTGTCTGTGTGTCTTTCTCCCAGGGTGGAGCCCACGGAGGCTGGGGACTACAGGCTGTGCTTTGACAACTCCTTCAGCACAATCTCTGAGAAGCTGGTGTTCTTCGAACTCATCTTTGACAGCCTGCAGGATGACGAGGAGGTCGAGGGCTGGGCAGAGGCTGTGGAGCCTGAGGAGATGCTGGATGTCAAAATGGAGGACATCAAGGTGCGCCCGGGCTGAGCTGGGGCCACTGGTCCCAGATCTCTGGCTCCGGGCAACAGTGCTTCCCTACTCTCCCACCTTGGCTGGGGTCCGCATCTGCCTGACCCAGCTTCCCACCCCCCGGTGCCCCCACCTTAATTAGAACAGTAGCCACTCAGTTAAAATAATAGCGCATTTCTAGGTGTAGGAATTTAAGGGCTTAAATAACTCATGAAATCTCCGTATGAGGTAGGGAATGTGCTCCCGCTGCCCCATTTTAACGGAGGCACAGGATGGCTAAGTAACTTTCCTAAGGCCACACAGCAACTGGCAGATCCAATATTTGAACTCAGGCAGTCTGGCTTTAGTGGCTGTGCTGTTAACCACTAGCAAGTACATTTTTTATACTCATTTAGGCATTCAGTTCTCACTGCAGTTCGGAGGAAACTGAGGCCCAGAGAGGCTAATTGACTTGCTCAAGGTCACAACCAGTCAGCAGAGAGAGGATTTAGACTCAGGCAGCCTGGCCACAGAGTCTCCTCTCTGCTCTCTCCTCCTGAAACACAGGCTCACCCCATCGCCCCAGTTTTCTTGGTCCCTGCTCCCCAAAGGGGCAGAGGCCTGACCCTGCCCCTCTCTCTGCTCCACAGGAGTCCATCGAGACCATGAAGATCCGGTTGGAGCGTAGCATCCAGATGCTGACTCTGCTGCGGGCCTTTGAGGCACGTGACCGCAACCTGCAGGAGGGCAACCTGGAGCGGGTCAACTTCTGGTCGGCGGTGAACATGGCCGTGCTGCTGCTGGTGGCCGTGCTCCAGGTGTGCACGCTCAAGCGCTTCTTCCAGGACAAGCGCCCTGTGCCCACATAGCCCCAGAAGGAAGAACAGGGAAAGGAGGGGGCAGCAGGGCACATGTGTGTGAGATCTGGGGGTCCCTTCCCCCAACTCAGTTTCCTATGGGAGAGGAAGGCACGCAATCACGGCCCGAGGTGTGGCCCTCGTGCGTCTCCTCCCTGCCAGGGGCCAGGCAAGAAACACTTGTTGGCGTGGCTGACAGGGCTCGGCCCGCCAGGTGGGACAGCTCAGAGGCTGCACCTGCTTTCCCGGGCATTGTGCATGGATGGGGGGCACTGCAGCATTTGAACTCGACCCTTGGATCTTCTGGCTCCTTTCCGTGTCCCCTCCGGTAAATGTGTGTGCCTTATCCCAAGGCCCAGCCTGCACCGGCACTCCTTGGTGTGGGATGGGGCCCAGGAAGCAAGCTCTCCCTTCCCTTCCCTCCTGGCCTTCTGAGCCAGGGGATGGTGGCAGGGGGCTTGCTGCTTGTGGGACCCCACGCCTTCGTCTCCCTGTTGTCCCACCAGAGGCCTGTTGCTGCTGCTGGAGGTGGCTCCTGGGCAGGGGGGGTCGGCCTGCTTATGCCAGGGGCCGGGAAGGAGACACGGTTGCAGTATTCTTGCCAGGACAGTCACTTTATTGAGGAAGGAGCCCAGCCCCTCAGCCCAGCGCAGGGTGGGCTCACTGTGAGGTCTGGTACCAGAACTCTAGGAGCGGGGTGCTGCACAGCCACCCACCCCTCCTCCTCTCTGCAGAGGCCCCGGGTGGGGCCGAAGGGTGGCCCAGCCAAAGCTTTTGTGCAGGAGCCTCACGGAACAAGGGGCGGTCTGGCCTGGGCACTGGAGTCAATAAATTATGGTCAGAAAATCACAGAGCCTGGTGACTGGGGCTCAGGGACACCAGCCGGGACAGACCTGCCCCCAAGGGGGCAAACCAGGCAGGCGGGAGGGGTCTCCCACGAAGCTCAGAAGAAAGGCCGGGCGGGAGCCGATGGAGGTGGTCGCCTGGGCACAAGAGAAAAATCAGAAAGCAAAGTTTAACTGTGACCCGGGCGGGGCCAGAAGGCCTGGGACCTGGGTGGAGTCTTCAGGACTGCAGTGGTGGGGAGGGGGCCTTGGCCATGGCAGTCGGGGGTGGAGGGCCAAGATTCCCTCTCTCCTGCATGATTCTGCTGCCCACCCCAGGCCTGTGTCAGGGGCTGCAGCCAGGCCCCGGGGTTAGTATGTGTGGGGGGGACTGGCAAACGTTCGTCCCCACGCCTGATGTGTTAAGGAAAGCAAGAGATTTTCCCTCTAGAGCATGGTTGCCTCTGGCAGAAGTGAACTCTCCCCAAGAGCAAGGGGTCCCTGGCGGAGGCCTGCCAGGGGACGGTGAGCAGCCCGTATCCTCAGCCTGAACGCCAACACAAAAGGCCCACACAGCAGCCACCAGAAGCTTCTTCCCTTTATTTTAGTTTATTAATAGGATACAGAGTGCAGGCACTTACAGTGGTCAAACCGAGCGAGGAGCGAGCAAGGTCTGCTCCGCGATGGGCCACTTGGGGCCCACCCCGTCGGGGAGGCCTGGGTGGGAGCCAGGAGCCCCTCAAAGCGTCCCCACTCACTCAGCCCTGAGCCCGAGCCACCCCAGGGGCCTAGGAGGAGCAGGGGACCCAGGGAGGAGAGAGCGAGGCCGGCAGGACAGAGGCTTCTGGACCCGGCGAAGGCACCTCCGGCAGCCGAGGCTCGGCCGTCTGGTTAATACGGCCAAGGAAGGAATATTTACAACTCGCAGGGCGGGCAGCGCGGGGCCTGCTGGGCCTGGCTCGCTGCCTGGAGCTCCCGCTGCTGAAAACGGACATGCTCCTTGGGCCCCAGAAAGGGCTGGGGGTACAGGCACTCTTGCTGCCCCAGTTTCCAGACGGCCTGGTCTTCTCAGGCTTTCCTGGCCAGAGAAGCCCCGGTGAGCCACTGCCACCCCAGCCCCGGGCCTGAGTCTTCTTTCGAGATGGCACCCAGAGCGCATCCCTTCCTCTGCTACCCTGGGGCTCCATCCCCCAAAGTGCAACGCCCCAGCTCCCGCCCCTGCCCCAGGGCTCGGGGGCCCCCTCATTCAGTGCTGTGTCCAGCTGGGGATAGGGGGCCAAGGTTAAGGAAGAGTCAGGGGGCTGCCCACAGGGAGCCTGGTCCTGGCACGCGGATGACAGGGCCAGGGACAGCGGAGGGGCCCAGACCCCCGAAGCTCCCGCACGGTGGGGGTGGGTGTGCGAAGACCCCCTGGGAACATGCCCCCCCCATGGCCTAGTCGAGCAGGGATGGCTCGGCTGGGCGGATAATGGTGGGCCGGCTGGGCGCAGCAGGGGGTCTTCTGCTGCAAAGAGAATAAAGACAGACGGGAAGGGGGAGGGGGAGATGGCAGTGAGGCCATAAGTAGGACGAGGGAGGGGACCCAAGCCCCACCGCCCCCGCCCCAGGGTGCTGCCCGATGCCGATGGCCTGAAGGCTGCTAGACCAGAAGGAGCTTGTGTGTGACTCTGGGTGAGTCCCCGCCCACCCCGGACCGCGGGTTCCTCACGGGAGAATGTGGCGAACAGAGCCTGGCCTGCTGGGTGGTGAGGCGGGGAGGGCTGTGCGACGGCTCACGTGTGTGTCCTCAGTAAGGAAACAAAGCTCAAAACCAGGAGAAGGGGCCCCGGGTGTGGAGTCCCCCGTCCGCGTGGGGGGCCACCCGCTCAGGCAGAGGCCAGGCCTGGGAAGCCGGGAGTCACCCAGACTCTCCACTGCTCTGTGACTTGGGGCAAGCTAGTTGGCCTCTCTGGGCCTTAGTTTTCACACCAGCCAAATGGGGAGGAAGGCTCTCTGTCCTGCAGGGCACAAGGAGAGCTCCTCAACTGGACAAGGGGCCCCAGGGTGCGGGCGGGGGGCTCTCGGGGTGAGCAGTGAGTCGGGGTGGGGGTCCAGCCTTACCTGGGCACTCCAGGGGGGATGCCGGGTGGAATCCGAGCTGGCCGAGACGGGATCTGAGGTGGAGCCGAGAAGGGGTCATTGTTGGCAAACACGCTCTGGGGTACAGGCCTGGACGGGATGGGGGGCGCGGAGAAGGAGGCTGCTGCCCCCACTGGCACGGGGATCAGCGGGGGCCCCGGGGTTGGGCCTCTCACTGCTGGCGGCCGGCCCGGGGGATGCACGCTGGGCATGGGTCGGCGCTGTGGAGTGGGGCTGCGGAGGAAGGAGAGCGTGTGAGCCGGAGAAGGGGGTGGGGAGCACCAGCCCTGCCAGGGCGGCTGTGGAAACCTGAGGGGCCAGGGGGGCGCAGGGGCGCGCCTATTCCTGGCAGTAGGCCAGGGTGTCCTGGGCCCCTCCATCTGCCCCGCCACCACCTGCTTAGCAATGGCGGTACCCCCCAGCTTAAACTTGAGCCAGGGCCTACCTGGACCTCTCCTCAGCCACCAGGGACTCCTGCTTTCCTCTCCTCATTCCCAGGGCCCCTGCCCTCTCACCAGCCCTGCTCTGGCCCGTCTGCTTCCCCGCGTCCTCCAATCCACCCCCACTAGCCAAAGATCCTTCCAGGGCCCAGCCTTGACTCCAAATCAAATCCAGTGCCTCCAGAGGCTGCAGGGCCTGCAAAGCCCTGCCCTGGGCACCCCACAGGCTCCCCCCTGGGCCGAGCACCCGCTGTTCCCTCTCCCTAAGTAACTCCATGGCTCCTTGAGGCCTTGGCAGGGCTGACACCTTCTAGATTCCCCTGCCCACCCTCTGTGCTCCGGCCACCCGCCCTGTTCGGTTAGGTGTCCCAGTCTGAGGCTCTGTGTTGCCTCTGCCGGCGTCTCCTGTCCATCCAACAGCTCTGAGGCGGCTGAGGGGGCAGGCGACAGGCCAGTCATGCCCTCCAGCTGCCGCTGCAGCTCCTCCCCAACCAGCCATTCTCGCCTGCGCTCTGTGACCCCGGGGCCCCCGCTGCCCCGGCCTCTCGCCCTCTCCGGCTCCCCCTTGGGCTTAACAGACGGAAAACACCAGGACGGGCCTTCCTCCCAGCCCTGCTCTCTCCTTGGCGCTTCAGGCCCAGGCCGGGGAGCGGCTCCCACTGTGACCGGGCTGGGCCCCGGCAGGCCACACGGGGGGAGCCGGGGAGCCGCGGGCGGCGGCCTGCACAGACTCCAGGCGCCCCAGTCTCTCGGACCTGTGGCTGGCGGTGCTCTGGAGCCAGGTGTCATCGACGGGCGGTGGCACGGGCGTGGACACGGTGCTGGTGCTGATGTCCCCGATGATGCTGAGCGCCTCCTTGAGCGCGTGGTACATGCGCAGCATGTCGTCCCGCCGCTGGGCCTGGTCGGCCGACTCCTCCATGAGGCTGCTCTGGTCCGCCGAGGAGTACAGGTAGGCCAGCAGCTCGTGGTGGATGAAGGCCTTTGTCTGGGGGGCAAGGGGCAGAGAGGTCAGGGCGTCCCCCCCAACACCTGCCCTAAGGTCAGGCTACAGAAGCATCCGCCACGCCCGGCGGGCTGTCTGGTCCTTAACTTTACTGTGCAACATGCACGATGTTGGAAACGTGGGTGAGCGTTCTCCCCGGCTGTCTGCCACGTCCCTCAGGCGCCCCGTCATGTGTCCTTCCAGCCCGGTCCACGAGACGCTTATTAAATTTCTCGAACCCTGCTTCTTTCACTGCGGTCTTTACTCCCATTTCTTGTCTTCCAGCTGGTTTTCGTTAAAAAACTACTAGTTTCTGTTAACTTTATACTCTGTTCCTTCCTAACACCTCCTACAGGATACTGGAGTTTTTCAGTTACTTTTAGGGGCTTCCTAGGTACATGGTCACGTGTCCAGGAGCTTCTCCAACTAGGAATAAGTTTTCCTATTCTTTTTCAGAGTTTCACACGTCTAAATGATTTTTCCGATCAAACTGCATTGGCTAGTAACTCTATAAGAAAATTTGCTTGTTTGTTTAAAGATTCTTACTTATTTTAGAGAGAGGAAGAGTGTGTGAGCAGGGGGAGGAACAGAGGGAGAGAGATCCCCAAGCAGACTCCCCGCTGAGCGTGGAGCCGGATGCAGGACTTGATCCCAGGACGCCGAGGCCATGACCTGGGCTGAAATCAGAGTCGGATGCTCAACTGACTGAATCACCCAGGCGCCCCTCAAGAAAGCTTTAAACATAAGTGGAGATGGCCAACTTGTTGATTTTAGAGGGGATGCTTCCTGAGCTTCCCCTTCAGGGCAAGAGTGGTTTTGAGGCTGAAACAGACTCGTAAGAGAAGACGCCTTCTACCATTGTCTTTCTTAAGAATAGATATTGACTTTTCCCGGACGAATTTTCAGCATCTGCAAAAATGACCACGTTTGAGAGTTCATTCTCCCTCTCATTCTAGACAAATGGAGCCCTCTTGTACCTTCTGTTACGCTCCGCGGTTTTCCACTTTATGAGTGAGAGTTATTATCAACCCGGAGAACCTCCTCTTCTTCTTTTTTTTTTTTTTTTTTTTTTTTTAATTTTTATTTTTTTTATTTATTCATTTGACACAGAGAGAGAGATTACAAGTAGGCAGAGAGGCAGGCAGAGAGAGAGGAGAGAGGAGGAAGCAGGCTCCCTGCTGAGCAGAGAGCCCGATGCGGGCCTCGATCCCAGGACCCTGAGATCATGACCTGAGCTGAAGGCAGCGGCTTTAACCCACTGAGCCACCCAGGCGCCCCTCTTCTTCTTTTTGACAGACTATGTATTAAATGGATTCTATTAAAGGGAAAGAGATTTCTAATCTTTGGCCACTACACAACAATGCTAAAATAATAAGCATGGGGCACCTGGGTGGCTCAGTCGTTAAGTGTCTGCCTTCGGCTCAGGTCATGATCCCAGGGTCCTAGGATCGAGCCCCGCATCGGGCTCCCTGCTCTGTGGGAAGTCTGCTTCTCCCTCTCCCATGCCCCCTGCTTGTGTTCCTTCTCTCGCTGTGTCTCTTTCTGTCAAGTAAATAAATAAAATCTTTAAAAATAGTAAAATAAAATAAAATAAAATAAAATAAAGGGCGCCTGGGTGGCTCAGTGGTTTAAAGCCTCTGCCTTCGGCTCAGGTCATGGTCTCAGGGTCCTGGGATCGAACCCCGCATCAGGCTCCCTGCTCAGCAGGGAGCCTGCTTCCTCCTCTCTCTCTGCCTGCCTCTCTGCCTACTTGTAATCTCTCTCTCTCTGTCAAATAAATAAATAAAATCTTTAAAAAAAACAAAAACAAAAATAAAAATAAAATGATAAACACGTATGTGCTCAATTTGAATACAGCAAAGGTCTCTGTGGGAGAAATTCCTGCAAATAGAACTTTGGGGCCAAACCACACATGCATTTTAAATTTCACAGTGGCGGAAGCAAGTATATCATAAACCCTATAGGTAGGTGAAGAACATACCAGCACACACATGAACCTTAACAGTGCTCACCCCGAGGAAGGTCACAAAGAACACAGTGAAGAAAAAGGGACTTGGGATTTTTGCTCTAGGTCCTGTTACACTGAGAGTTTTCATAGGCACGACATAAACCAAAGCTGGTCTACACAGATTGCCGAGTGCCTAGCTGAGCTGAAGGCCTGAGGCAGGAGGCCCCACACCCTCCCAGCAACCCAGAGCGGGAGGTGTTAGCACAGTTGCATTCCACCGAAGAGGAGCCTAAAGCCCTGGAACTCAGGAGCCCTGGGGTGGGGGGCGGGCAGGTAATGCACCCGAGTGAAGGCAGGCTGGGCTGCAGGCCATCAGGAGGCCGCACTTTGGGACATACTCAGTCCGGGTTTTAATCCCACCTCCCACTCTTCTGAGTGACTCAGGGCAGGTTTCTTGACATTGCTGGGCCTCGCTGTCCTATCTAGAAAACGGAAATGGCAGCAGTCCCTCTCCTAGGGTTATGATAAGGCTGAAAAAATTCAGAGGAAGTGTAGACGTGTGGTGTTAGCTTCAAGTACCTAAGCAAATGGGAGTGAGCCCATGTGGCCTGCACCTTCCAATTTCCCAAGAGAGGCTGAGAATCCTGATTCTGAGGTTAAAAAGGTATGACTCGGGCGCCTGGGTGCCTCAGTGGGTTAAACCCTCTGCCTTTGGCTTAGGTCATGATCTCAGGGTCCTGGGATCGAGGCCCGCATCGGGCTCTCTGCTCAGCAGAGAGACTGCTTCCTTCTCTCTCTCTGCCTGCCTCTCAGCCTACTTGTGATCTCTCTCTGTGTCAAATAAATAAAATCTTAAAAAAATTTAAAAAAAGGTATGACTCACTCTAATTTTACATTTTATTTATTTATTTATTTATTTTAAAGATTTATTTATTTATTTATTTGACAGAGAGAGAGAGAGAGAGAGAGAGAGAGAGAGATCACAAGGAGGCAGAGGCAGGCAGAGAGAGAGGGGGAAGCAGGCTCCCTGCCGAGCAGGGAGCCCGATATGGGCCTCGATCCCAGGACCCTGAGATCATGACCTGAGCCGAAAGCAGAGGCTTTAACCCACTGAGCCACCCAGGCGCCCTAATTTTACATTTTAAATTAAACAGTGTTGGGGCGCCTGGGTGGCTCAGGTCATGATCCTGGGGTCCTGAGACCAAGCCCCGCATCCAGCTTCTGCTTATCCTTCTGTCCTCCCCTCGCTCGTGCTCTCCCTCCTTCTCTCCCAAACAAATAAATAAAATCTTTAAAAACCAAACGAAACAGCATTCAGGCCAATCTGGCTGCGGCTGCCCGGCCCCCGCCCCCACAGTTCCCTGCGCAGCTGGACACTCACGTTGTTGATCATGAGGTGCATGATGGTCTTTGGCATGAGGTCGCGGATGGACTTGTTGATGATGGCCACGTATGAGTCCACCAGGTTGCGAATGGTCTCCACCTGCCGCTCGAGCTGCGGGTCCATGGAGAAGGTGTTCTCCTGGACTCCATCCTCATTTTCTGCCTGCAGGGGGAGAGGGCAGATGGTGAGGGGCGACCATGACCTGAGGCGAGCGTGGGGAGTCCCCCTTCTCTGAGAACTGCTTGCCGCGTCCTGCCCACCGCCGGCTTTCTGGGAACGTCCCCGGATGGCCAGGTTGGCACCAGGGGGCCCTGCCTGGCCCTGGCCTGAGCTGCCTGGACCTGGGGTGACCATGGTCCAAGGTGATTGGACCCGCTCATCTGGGGACCAGAACATCTTAATTTGGGGGCCAAGGGCAGCTATGTTCACTCCACCCCAAAGACAGGAGGAGGAGAGGGAACAAAACAGATGGGATTCCCAGGCCACGTGGCTCCCTGGCCTTGGCTTTAGTTGGAGAACCTTCTGGGTCCTGATGGCAAAACCCTCTCCCCCTTTCTCCTTTGTTTGCTCAAGAGAGTCTGGGCTACATGCCTGGAAATGACCCATCCAGCGAGACGCTAGGCCCCCTTCCTCGCCCGGGAGGGCTCAGCTCCGCCCAGGGAACATGGGCCAGGCAGGACTGTTCCTCACCTGGTCCTTCTCGGGGTAGACCCCAGCTCGGAGGAACGAGGCCTTCCAGCTGTCCACATCCTCCTGGGAGTCACAGGCCAGCTCGATCTGCCGAAGGTCCTTGTAGACGTTCCTGCGGCAAGAGAAAGAGGCATGTTGTTGACCCTGCCCACGGGCCTGGCAGGCGCAGGGGCAGTAGCGTGGGCTCTGGGGTCTGACGGACGGGGACTCACACCTGACCCGGGCACAGCCCGAGCCCCGGGACGGCAGCAGCACCCGCACCCCATCGGGCTGACGGAGCGCCAAGTCAGTGCCGACGGCAGCCAGGACCATGCCGAGAGCAGAGCACGTGCTCAGCGAGCGTCTGCATCCAGCAGCATCCGGGAGGTTTTGTATTTTGCACGTTTAGCGGATGCCTCTCTTTTCTCTGCCCCTCTTTCACGCTCTCCTACAAGGGGTCCCTCAACGGCCTTGGTCGGACAGCTCCCAACAAGGTGTTTTCAGGGAGGCTGGAGCCACATTGTGCACAAGAACGTTCTGTGATGGCAGAATCATTCTCAACTGCTGCTGTCGGCTGTGGCAGGAAAGAGCCACAGGCGGGTTCTTTGGGAGCAGCCCGAATAGGGCCGGGGTGGCAAAGGAAGTTCATTCAGGTTGCGTTTTATTTCAGTCAATTGACATTTAAATGGCTAAGCGAGATCAGCAGCTACCGAATTGGATAGTGAAAGTCTAAAATGCGCCCCGATTCCTGGGGGCTGGGCTGGGGGGACGGAGGGCTGTGGAGCTGTCCAAGGACAGGACCGAGACTCCAGCTACTGCAAGGGAGACGCTGGGCAAATGCGGGTCTGTGAGCAGGAAGGCGCAGAGCCACAGGCAGGAGGAAAAGCGGATGGACACTATTTACAGGTGGCATTTATGAATGGTGTTCTGTAGGCCAGGATCCGTGCCGCACACACGCCGTCCTGCCCCACAAGGCAGGTGTGGCCAAGCCAGCCAAGCCGTCCCAAAGCTTTTGTGTGAGATCGGAGTTTGAGGTTAGTCATGGCCTCGTGACGGAGCTACGGCCGGGTGGCAGTCCGTGAGTGGTGGCCCTCCGACTTCTGGAAGGAGTCTGAGGGAGTGAGGGGCACGCCTTCGTTGCTCCTTCTCCGCCCTAGTTCTTACTGCCTGGAACATCGTGATGGCTGGCCTTGGGCAGCCACCTTGGAAAAGGAGGACGAGGGCTCAGGACTAGGAGCTCCTGGGCCTGGAAGCCTGTGGAGCTGTGCCCCCCCCCCCCGCCTTGGATGGTAAAGCCATAGGAAACCCAAACCTCTATCTTGTTTCCAGGACTATTATTCTGGCTTTCCTGAGCTCACTTCTCAGTGCTATGTTAGGTACCTCCTTCACCCCCTTGCACAAGGGATCAGGGGCCGGGGAGGCGGGATAGCTGCCCTACACACGGCAAGGAAGAGCCTCCCAGTGGGCCTGTCCCGCGACAAAGCGCAGGGTCTGCCACGTGCCCTAGGGCTTTTGAGGTAGGGGAGGTGGGGGGTGCAGAGGTAAGAGCCAAAGAGATAAAAGGTTTTCGGAGTCAGCTGATGGCCTAAGTGGGCCCCAGAGCTTCCGGCCAGCCCAGAACAAAGTGGGAGTGAGCTCTTACACAAAACGTGACACGAGGCTCGCCTCGAACCGACGAGAGTGTGGGAGCCATGGGCAGCAGGGAAGGTGGTCCTGGGGCGGCAGGGAGGATGTGTCCACACTCAGCCCTTCCTCCTGCTCTCAGACCTCCTGCCAGAGCTGGGCCTCTTCCCAAGCTGAGAAAAGCAACCTCGTTTTTGCGAACATCTCTCCCTGCAATGCCCCTGGACGCAGATTCACCAAGGGCCTCCTGCGCCCTTCTCTTCTGCCTACACTCACCCAGAGGTCTCACCCTGCCTGTGACTTTGAACATGGCCTTGCAATAACAACTCCCCAGCTCACGCCCCGCCTAGAGCTCGCTCTGGAACATTAGACTCTTGAACCTACACAGCCGCCTCCCGGACTCCGCCATGTGGTGTCTCACAGGCCTCTGCCCCTGACCATCCCCAAGCCTACACTGATTCTGCCTTCCCCATCTCAGCAGAGGGCAGCTCGGTCCCTGCGGTGCTCAGGGTCCCCAGAAAATGCCATCCTCTCTTGTACCCGCATCCACCAGGAGTCTGGTCAGCTCTGACTCTCAGAATAGGCCGACTCCCCCTCTAAGTCCTCAGCCCCACCTGGACCAGTGCCATCCCATCCACCCGGTCTCCCAGCTCCCGTCTGGACCCCTGATGTGTTCTCCCCATAGCCGCCAGGGGGCGCCAGTGAGCACCCGAGCCAGGGCCAGTCCCTCCCCTGCTCAGAACCCTCTATGGCTCCCGCCTCACTTAATCATGTCTCTGCCCAGAGATCCTCCCTGACCACGCCCGGAAGCAAGCCAGTTTTCTGCTTCTTACTTGATTCCCTTTCTAGAACACAACACCGCAGGCCAGGGACCTTATGCAGAAAACACTCGGTGGATGCTGCGGAATGACCGGACGAGGCCAGCGACCGTGGCCCGGTGGGCCCTCACCTCTGCTCCGTGTTGAAGATGGCGAACACATGCTTGTTGGACATGAAGCCTTTCTCCACGTCTCGGATTTTAAGGTTGTCCAGAGGCAGCATGTACTTCTTTTCCTTCTCCTGCGGGTGGAAGGGGAAGGGTCACCGTGAACCCTTTAACTGAGGATCTGAGGATGCCCCGGGCTGGACGCCACTTCAGGGGCTTTGCTGGAAGGCTCCTCCTCCCAATGTCCACATGGCTCCCTCGTGCGTCTTTCTGGCTTCTAGGCAGAGGGGACTCTCCTGGAGAGACCTGTCCTGTCCCCACCCTACACTCTCTCTCACCGCCCCCCTCCCCAATGCTCTTCCTCCTCTTAGAACTTCCCCTCATGTAACCGGACACACCACATCCTCTTGCTCATGGACTTAAGCTACCGTCTGTCACCCGGCCCTGTCCGTCAGTTCCTCGAGGTCAGGGGCTCCTGCTGCTCTTGTTCACTGCTGACACACTGTGGATACTCAACACTGGCCAGCTCTCGTTCGACCCAGAATCCAACCCCTTCTCCACCAGGTTGCATGAATGAAACCGATAACTCAACTACGACATCTTTACAATGAGCCTATAACTGAATTACCACTATGACCCCGTTATACAGAGAGGAAGACTCAGACCAAGAGGGGCAGGCAACGACTCAGGGGTGGGGCTGTGATTTAAAATTCATCAGCTTCAGATGTTCCTGGAGCTGCAAAGTGAGCCCCCTCGAGGTGATGCCTGAGGTCCAAGAGCACAGAAGTGTTACTTGCTTCCTAAGGGCAGCCCTGTTCAGGAAGTACCCGCTGGGTGGCCGGCACTCAGTCCTGGTGACTGCCGGGGATGCAGCTCAGGGAGGATGTGGGTCACAGAAGCCAATGTTCACTCACCGACGGTGGCTAAGCACCTACTGTACCCCCAGCGTGGGGCAGGCCCCCCGCAGGTGCATCACCTTAGATCTCCTCATGGGGGCAGCGTGGGGGGCCCACTAACGGGTGTTCTGGGTCAGGAAACCAGAGAACAGCATCAGGGTGCATCCGGATCCCCTGGCCCCCAGGTCCACATGACCCACAGTCACTCTGACAACCTTCCCCCATCCTTGCCAGGGAGGCACTGTGCTCAGAGACGGAAGGTGGCTGCCCAGAGCCACACAGCAGGGGGAATGGGCCACAGTGGGACTTCAGAAGCCAGGCCCATGTGCCCCAAAGCCAGGTTCTGCCCATAACCCTCTCTTTTACCTCCGGGCATGTTGGGAGAGGAGAGCCCTTCCCCCTCACCCGGGAGGTCACCTCTTGTCACCTGTTGTGTCCCTGTGTACCGGACGGTCCCAGAACAAAGCCCAACATGGCTGCTGCCTCCAAATTCCAGAACAGTCACAGTGATTGAGGGGAAGGGGGGCCAGGGGCTCCCTAACAGGTGAGAGCTGGCTCAAAGTTTCAGGACGACAGAGAGAGAGGCAGGAGTAAGCAGCAGGCTTGGTGCATGGCCTTGGCCCTGTGGCCTTAGGAGCTCAGATGGGCTCTGCCCCTCCCTGGCCACGTGCTCTTCGGCAAACCACTTCCCCTCTCTGCCTCGGTTTCCTCATCTGTCAAAGGTGGACAGGAGTCCGGCCCTCCTTGTGTGGGGTGAGGATTAAGGGGAGCGCACGAGACACTACGAGGGTTGTCTTCTGTGCATCTGTCTGTCCCTCTTATGGCTCCAGAGTCCGTTCCCCGGGCTCCGGCAGAAGGGGAAGCAGGGCCGAGCGCTCCTTCCGGCCGAGCTGCAGTGAGAGGCAGAAGAGGGGCCCGGTGGCCACAGAGGTGGGAAACCCCAGCTCAGCCTGCACTCTGGGAGTTCAAGGATAGCGGGTGGCGGAGAAAGGCTCCAGCCAAGGCCCAGGGCCCCACCAACCTCCCAGACAGAAGCCTTGGGGGCTTTAGCAGGGGCCCAGGCAGGGGTTCCCCGCCCAGAAGATGGTGGAAGCGCCTCTGCTGCCCCCACCCTGCTGTGTCAGGAGGCAGGAAGCCTCCTCGGCCCGGCCAGGCCAAGTAACTGAGTCACAGTCCTCCCGGGCCCTGCGCGAGACGCCACATCTGGAACTGTTTACAGTGCGATTCCGCCCCAAGCACAGCGGCGGCCTTGCCGATGCTGCTGACACGCACACACGGAGCCCTAACGAACACGAACACACACACACACACACACACACACACAAACACACACACGGACCCGGCGGCGCACCCCGCCCCCACCCGACCCCCAAGGAGACCTTCACTGGCACACAGAGGCCACGGACCCACACCCTCCCTCCCGCCCACGCCCACCCGCTCCCCTACCCCCTCCTTAGGATTTCCTGCAAACCCACAACTTTCTCCAGATGCGAGCCGGCCCCAGCCGTGCCACGTCAGAAGAGACCAAGGGGATCGGCGCAGGCAGGGGCCTCCTGGCCTGCTCCGAGGGCCCAGGACACGGGGGCCCGACCTGCCCCCCCGGGGGCCTGCGGGATGGACAGCCGGCCCCGCCAACCCAGTGTTCAGACTACCTGTTCAGGGGGCTCCGAATGTGTACAGTAGTCTGCACATTGGTTAGGCTGGGCTCGGGCAAGCGGCGCGTCGGGACCAGCACCCCCCAACCTGCTGCCGCCTCCACGGCGAGGCAGACCCGGAGGTGAGTGTCGTCGCCCACTGCCCTGCTCCCCGGTGGGGTGGACAAAAGACTGGGCGGTCCAGAAGGGCCTGGGTGGGCCGAGAGGTGCCAGGGAGCGGCAGAGGGAGCCTGCTGCCCGCGGAGGGGTCGTTGGGGGCTCTTGGCCCCATCGGTCCCCTGTTCTGACCCCACTGTGACTGCTTCCTCTCAGTGGCTTTCTCGAAATAAAGAAATACATTTTGCCTCCCCGAGGGGTCTCTGAGAAGGCGGCCTGATGGGCGGGGGGTTGCTGCCACGTGTGTGACTCGGAGGGTCCCCGCTCTGCGGGGATCTGGCTCCGGCCCCTCCCCGATCCCTCGGAGGCTGCTTTGTGTCTGGGGCGCACGCGGGGCCCCTTTCACGGGCCTGCTGCTTCCTCGCGCTGCGGGCGCTCCCCTTCCCCCGCCCGGCGCCTCCCCAGATCTGGGCCCACAGGAGGGTCTGGGGCTCCTGCTCTCAGCCCCCAGGGGTGGGGAACACGCAGGAGCCCCTCCTGCCCTGGAGGAAACAGCTCCAAAACCCAGACTGATGGGGCTGCGGGGGCAGGGGCCGGGCCTAGAAGCCCCTCTCCAGCTGCCCAAGGCCATGGCCGAGCCGGGCGCCCTCCGACCCCAGGCGGGGATGCCCGGGCCCAGGGCGGAGACTGGCCCTCGGGCTGGGCAGGGAGCTGACGCACCAGGGCAGGCGGGCTTTCAGACGACGGGGGCGGAAGGAGCAAGAAGACAGACGAGCGCCACCCCCAGCCGCCCGCGCCCCGGCCATTTCAAGAGGCTGCTCTGGCCACCAGGGTTCCTTAAGGGGCGCCTGGTCTCGCCCTCCCTCCACGTCCCCAGCCCGTGAGGCTCTGGGATCCTGGAAACCTCCACCCCCACCCCCACCCCCGGTTTAGAAACGGCGGCCAGACAGGGTCCTTCAGGAGGCTCAGGGTTCCGAACGCTCCTGGAAGGTTCCAGGGTGAATCTCTGACCTGGTGTCGAGTGGGATGATGACATCTCACCCCGAGAAACACCCTCCCTCAGAGGAAGCGTGTCTGGCCTGGGCCCTGAGGGAGCGTTCCAGCCGGGGCTGAGGTGTCTCTCAGGACAAGGAGCACCTGCCCTGTACCACCCCCCACAGGGACCCGTCCCCGCTCTGTGACACAGGGCAGATCACTGCTCGGGGCCTCAATCCTCACTGACAAACGGAATATAAGGATTTCCTGAGGCAAATGGGGCCAGGATGGGCTCTCCCACCTTGCAAGCCTGGCAGAAGGGCCCAGAACGGTGCCACCCCGGTGACCACGACACCCAGCGGCCACGTGACTCGACGCTGGTCAAGGGTGTGGGCAGAGCGATGCATGTACCTTCCTCGTTAGGCCCTTCTTCCCCTTCTTCAGGCTGCTAGAGGCCACGGAGTGATGGGCACTGGGGATCTGGGGCCACGATGGGGAGCCACGTGCTAACGTGACAGTGGGGGAGGCAGACCTTGGGCCCACGACGGCCTCACAGAACAAGCCTACCAAGCCCACCAGGACATGGGACGGAAACAGACCGCAGTCTTTGTCAGTGCCTTCACTTTGGGCCTCTGGTCACAGACACCTAGCACCGCCCAGGCCAGTGGGGAGAGCCTGGAGGCCCAAGAAAATGTGAGAAACGCAGTGCCTCTCACTGGTGACCCTCAGAAGCCAGCCCGGCCCACAGCAGGTTCAGCAACAGGCAGTCACCCTGGGGTGGCATCATTCCCAGGCCACTAAGCCGTGGCCATGCTGTTAACGGGAACGAAGCAGAGCGATGGGCCCCTCAGGACAGGAGGATGGGACCGTGCAGAGGCGAAGTGACCCAGACGGCGCCGCTGCCCGAGGCTGCCCGCTGGACTCGCAGGCCTTGCCCACAGGGTCGTGGAGACCGCAGCAGGAGGCGGCCTGCGGGCTACTCCCTGTGGTCAGTGCTGCCGAAGGCCCCCCCGCGTGTCCTCTCGAGACACCGACCCTACAGCTAGGTCTGTCCCAGGGCCCGTTCTGCTCCACCTCGTAGATGGGGAAACAGAGGCCCGACGAGGCTAAGGACCTGGCTGAGCCGGTGCAGGTTGTAGACGTCGGAAGCCCAGCCCCTCAGCAGCTGGGCCAGAAGCGTGAGTCCCTGACCTCGGGCCCTGCCCCCTCTGAGAGCCAGGGATGCCTCCCTGTGACTTTGGGGGTGGGGGTCAGTTTCTAGCCAGCTGAGGGCTCCTCCATCTCCCTTCCCGCCTGGAGGAGTGGACCTGAACCCCCCCCCCCGGGGCGGGAAAAGTGCCCTGGCCATTACCATTCTCTGCGGGAGCCTGGGGAGCCTTTGCTGAATGAGTCAGAGTGAAGGAGTGAGCACCCCCAGCCCAGTGCCACCGCCCTGCCCCCCAGCACTCACCTCCTCGTCCTTGTACCAGGACAGAGACTCGGCAGTCAGCACAAACCAGTACTCCTTGGAGCCGCCCTTCATCAGGCTGATGTTGTTGATGGTCAGCCAGCCCCGGCGGATCACCTGCAGGGGAGGGGGTGCTCAGAGGACGACGCCCGCCGCCCCGCCAGGCCCACCCCTGCGCGGTGGCCACTGCCCTTGTCCCCGGGAAGGAAGAGGGACCGTGGCAGGGACACCTCCAGCCCGCAGCCAGGCAACCCAATTCCACCTCGCCCCTAAGCATTTCCCACTGGCAACCAACAGGGGACACCCAGGTAGACAGACACGGGGCACGCACTCACCCGCAGGCCCGGGGATGACAGGGAACCGGGCCCCTGCGACACCCCTGCCCATGGGGTTAGGTTCAGCTCACGCAGCCAAGCACGGCTATGCCCGGCTAGAAGGGGCCCAGGGATGGCCCTGGGCCCGTACGTGTGTCACGTGGGATGTGACTTTGGAGGAATCACACCTGCAAGACGCAGGTGTCATGCTGCCCGTGGACCCTGCCCCTCGCACTTCTGCAAGACGGCTGTTGAGGGAAGGCTGGAGGAACTGCCCCGAAATGAAGGGGTTCTTCCTCTCTTCTTGGGGCTGACCAGCAGGGGCTCAACACGCATCAACTTTGCTGCCCGTTCTGCTGGCTCATCTGCCCAGCTCACTCGGGAACACTCGGCGGGCAAAGGGCCCTGCTCTGAATGGGGATCATGGCCGGTCTCCGTCCTGGGCTTCCCACAGGCTCTTTCCAGAGGACAGGAGGAAGGGATGCTTCCACCCAGAGTGCTGGGGCCAAAGGTCTAAGCCTGGCGAATGTGCAGGGGAGCCTGCCCCACGCTGGCTTCAAACCTGGTGGCAGCTTCTGGCCGGAAGATCCCCAGATGAGGCTCATCTGGCCGCAGCAGTCATCTGAGTAGGAGGCCGAAACCAGGCCTACGCAGAGGACTCACCTGACAGCAATATGCAAGCAGCCTGGGGGGGCCATGGTCCTACGTTCCCCGGGTCATGGAGGCATGTGTGGGCCAGAGCTACCCATCACTCTGGACTGGGGTCCCCAGGGCAGCAGGAAGCACACAGAGGCACAGGCAGGCCCGCCTGAGGCCCAGGCAGCAACAGACCAGGCCAAGCTACAGAGCTGCGGCCACGGACAGCTGGGAGGGGCTGGTGTGGAGCCCCCCAGGGTGGGGCGTGGCAAAAGCACCGGTGAGGGGGCTACCGTGTCTTCCTAAAGGGTGGGTCTCAAGAGGGTCCTTCATCCCCTGCCTTCTGTCCTGCCCCAAGGCCTGTCAAATCTTCACTGGGCCCCCTGCCTCCTGTGGCTGGAATTAGGCTCTGAGCCTCAGAGGCCAGGAAGGTGGAAGTGGCCAGAGCATGCCCAGGGCCCCCTGCACTACCCAGAAGCCCTTGCCCAGGCTGGGGACAGCATGGAATCCCACCTGGCAGCCCTTCTCCAGGCTTCCTAGCGATGACGAGAGCACTGGGGAGACGTGCGGCCACCAGGGAGCACCTGCCCAACCCCCGGCTGCCTGACGGGCAAGGGGGCGGAGGCCTTCAGCCCCAGTGAGGCCATCCCCCCAGGGCACCCTGGTCTGGCACCGAAAATCTGGAGTCCTGGGAACACCCCCCAGGCCCAGGCAAAGGGGGATGTCTGGTCACACTGGGGTCAAGGCTGGTCTTCAGACTCAGGCCCAAGGCCATCCTGCATCTGACCCGGGAAGGAGTCCCTGCTCCAGCACCCACATCCCACCCCAGAGCTGTGCGGGGCTGTGTGTCCATACGGGCTCCTTCCTCCCCCACCCCAGGGGGCCGGGCAGGGCCAGCCTAGCCCTGGCCCAGGCCAGGCAGAGTAGACACTACTACACTTCAGTCTCTGACAAGCACAGGTGGTCAGTGCTCCCCAGAAGAGAAATCTTCACGTGGGGAGGCCTCTCTACTCTGGGGCCCAGCCCAGTTCCTGAGGGGGCAGATGTGTCCCACCTGCTCCTCGGGCCTGGCTCACCTGCCTCCGCCCTGAGTGAGCCCCAGGCACAGCGGGCAGACAGGGCCCTGGCCATGCTGTGGGCTGTGTGGCCTCGGGGCTGAGGCACTGCCAGGCCGTGTCGGGAATGGCAGAGCTGAGCCTCGAGGCGGGAGGTTGCCGGGCCGGCATGGAGAAGCCTCTAAGGTCCCCTTCCCCTCGAGCTGCCCAGAGAGTGGTCCAAGTGGGAGCCAAGTGGGGTCAGAGACAAAATCCCACCCTGGGGAGGTGCAAGCCGTGGGCGGCAGACACACGCGCGGAGCCTAGAGGAGAGGGGGTCGGGCCTCATCATCCAAAGCCAGACTGTGCCCCAGGGGCCTGGCTTAGAAGGAGGGGGTGGGGGGAGGACAGAAGAGGCAGGCAGGCTCCCACGCTCCAGGGTGCACAGCGACAGGCATGCAGGCACACCAGGGTCGGGAGGAAGGGCCGCCGGGGGCGGCTTGGGCAGCGGGCAGGAAGCAGCAAGCTGGGGCCCGCCGGCAGGGTGGGTCAGCCTCCTCCTGGGTGAGGGTCTCGGCCTGAGTCCCCAGGGGCAGGGATGGCAGCCGTGGCTGGGAGAGCCAGGGGCCTATAGCCTTGATGGACGTGGCAGGGCTGGGCTTTGTGGCTGGGGCAATGTGGACTCTGGCAGGAAAACAATTCACTAAACGTCTTGGGGTGCAAGGAGAAGCAGGCCCCTGGGCTGTATGGAAACCGTTCCGAGTTCCAAGAGGACTGGGGGCGATATCGGGAAAAGCAGGAACTGCAGGCCTAAGAACCAGCCATTCCTCCTGCCACTGCCCCGACCTGACCCTGCCAAGCCCCGGATGCAGCACACCCCTGGCCCAGGATCGGCTCGGCTACTCCGAAGACCCCCGGGCTCACCAGAAGATCCCTGCCAGAGGGCAGCAGCCGGGCCGCCCAGTGCCTCAGGGGCCGGTGCGTGGAGAAGAGGCCGGAGGAGGAGGCCCAGGCCTTGCTCTCTGAGGTGGAGAGCCGGCGCTGACGCCAGGTGCCTGGAGGTGAGCACCTTGCAAACAGCTCACCTCTCAGATGGGAGCAGCACCTGCCCCCCACAGGGCTGACCTGGGCTGGGCCACACGTGGAGAGGAGGTATTCCCTATAACAGGGATGGCAAATACCATTCATCGTGGGCGGTCACACTGATCAACGGGTAGCAGCTGCCACCTCAGTGAGAATTCCGGCCACAGCCGGAAAGGGTGCCAGGATCGATTAGTGATGTCTGCCGCAGGCAAAAATACAAGGGAAGGGGAGCAAATGGAACAGAACAGTCTGATCAATCATGGTTATCTGCCACAGGGACAGGAGGAGAGTGGCAGCATCCAGGAGAGAGTTCCCTGATCAATCAGTCATGTCTCTCATGGGTGTGGGAGGGGTGTCACGTGCAAAGCCATCACATGGAAGAAAAATTCTTTGACCGTTAGTCACACTTGCCACAGAATGGGGAGTGGTGGCATGCTCAGGAAAGAATGCCGGGATTGATTAGCTATGCCTGCCCCCTGCCCTGGCACATGCAGGGGAGAGGCACAAAGGAAAGAGTGCTGGATCCATTAGTAATGTCTGCCATGAGTGCAGGAGGAGGAAATTTGGCATGGTGATGTCTGCACTGGAGTGGAGGCAGCGGCAAGAATGAGTTCCAGCAGGACTTGAGCAAAACCTTCCCTGGCCAGGGAGGTGAGGGCAGGGAAGTGTGGGAGGTGTCAGTTGAGTATTTGCCATCCCTGACCTATAGGAAACTAGCTAAATGTGTCAGGCTCGGGCTGGAGGGGTGGGCCTCCGACAAGGATGGTGGTCAGGTTAGTGTCTGTGTGAGTTGGCTTATGCCCAGGGCAACACACAGTCCGGCGGGCGCTGGCCACGGCAGGCAGTTTTTAGGTTAGCGTGATTTTTAGTTGTTCTGTTATTCTGGGGGGAAGGGACGTTACAGGGTGGCAGGGTCTCCACCACTCTTAGGTTCTCTAACGTTTGCTACCACGCTAAGTGGGTACTTACCAAGATCTCCCCCTTTGAAAATGCAAAGTTAGGATTGTGGGTAAATCAAAGAGCAGGCAGAGGAAGAGAAACGTAAGGGACATGAGGGGACAGAGGAAAAGCAGGAAAAGCACAAAAATGGGAGGAGAGAAGAGCAGGGGGAAAAAAACAGCAAAAGAAAAAAAATTACATGCTATTAATTATACTCATGGTGTTAATATTTAATTCATTATCATCTCCCGAAACAAAAAAGCAACAATATATGTATTACCTACGGCAAGCCAAAAAAAAAAAAAAAAAATCATGCAGTGGTTACATCCTTCTTTTCCAGAGGGCTCCATAATCGTGCAGGACAGCAGAGCCCCCACCCCTGCCCCCACCCCCACCCTGCCTAACGTAGAGAAGCGGAGCGGGCACGGGCAGAAATTTTTGCAAAGATGATGCGTTTTCTTAAAGAAAAAGAGAGGCACCTGATATCGGCATATATGAAGCTGTCCATATTATTCATGCCCAAGGCCTCTGGCTGGGGCATGACATCGAGGTAGAAAGCCCCTCCCGTGGCTCTGGGCTTCTCCAGGTGTGGGGCTCGAAGCACCCTCACACTCCCCAGAACTGCTTATTGCAATGCAGCCTCCCACCCAGACCCTCCCATAGATTCCACGTCTCTGGGGCTAGGGCTGGGAACCCAATTTGGCTGCAGACACCCACGGGTGACTGGGGTGCCCCTCTCTCCAGGGTCAAGTTCTAAGCGTGGGCTTGGATGTCAGACGGGGCCTTGTGGGTGTACAAATTTGCTCCCCCAGCCTGTGCCAGAGCTTCAGCTCAAAGATAGGTTTCCTGAAACATCAAAACCTGAACAGACTCAAGAGGCTAGAGAGTGGGGGTAAAGGGTCTGGCGGGACATGCCATGAGCCAGGCACCATCACGGGGCTCAGCGGTCCCTAAGTGCCCATCCACCCCCAAGGGTAGAGCTATGGGCTGTGGAAGGGGCGGGCTACCTGGTTGGGGATGGCTCTCTTCTTGTTCAGCTGTGTGCTCCTCTGTTGGGCACTGAAAACAAAGCAGAGAGAGGACTCATGTGGTGACGTGCGGGAGGGATGTGGTGGGGTTTTCTCCCTGGGCAGGGGGTGGGGGAGCGGGGAGGCGAGTGGCCAGCTGAAGGCAGAGGCAGAGAGAAGCCCCTTACGCACAAGGGGCTGCCCAAGGGAAAGTCAGGCTCATGCAAGGAGAAAATGTATCTAGTTAAACTGAGGTTTCGAGGCCCTGACCTTGGCCACTCCCAAGAGCACCAGCGATTTCCAGGACTCAACAGCCTAGAGCCTCCAAGGCGGGGGGAGGGGGGTGGGGGTGGGGCCAAGAAGCTGGACTCTCAGGTGGCTGGGAGAGGGGCCGTAGTGGCTTCAGAGTAACCTGAGCACCAGGCTGTTTGGGGGGTCAAACCTGAGGCTTCTCCCCACTCTCTCTTCCCATCCCTGACCCGTCACCAAGTCGTCAATGGCTCTGACCACAGAGCCAGCCAGGCTGGGAGATCAGACCGTGAGGCAGCTGCCCACCACGGAAACATCTTGGATGGCTCCTGGCCCAATCCAGAGGACAGATAAGGTCCACAGGGTGTGTTTCTGAAAGGTCCCTTATTTGTCTACAGTCCCTGATCTCCTTTCTTCTTCAGCTACCCTGTTTCCTGGCTGATTGCGCCACGCAGATGGAAGTCACATATCTTGTACGTGGGAACCTACTCAGCTCCCTTGTTTGTCCTATTTTCCGCTAGGACAAACACAGCACCACCTGCAAACAAGTGATTGTCTCCTGTAACTTAGATATCCTGTTTTCTTTTCTTGTCGTATTGCTTTAGGAACTTCCAGCACACGACAAGGAAAACCACCTTGTTTCATTCCCTACTGGCTGCCTCTGGGGCTGTCCCTGCAAGTTCAAGCTGGCTGTTGGGATAAAGGAAGGACAAAGAGAGAAGGAGAGAGGGAGAGAGAGTTGGGGAAGTAGGCATCTATTCATATATCAGTAAAGGTTGGAACATTAAGAACAGGGGATGAATTTATCCACCAATTTTCCTAACATTCAGTGAGTTCATTATAGAGCTTTTTCTCCAGGCCCTGGTTTTCATGCTTAGAGGGCAGCGAGAAAGCAGCCCAGAACATCTAAGCACAGGAAGGAGTTCGGTCAACAGTGTCAGAAGGAGACAGGACTGATTAAGCCAGGCACAGCGCTGGCTGGATGCTAGTGAGGTCCCGGACGTGCTGCTTCTGAGGGGCTTCTTGGCTCCCACCTTCCCCGGGGCAGCCTGTGTAGCTGCCCCTTTCCCTTGCCTCTACCCAATCAGGAAAGCCTTGCTGTTGGGAATGGGGGTGGGTGGGAGGGAGGGGCTGGGGAATGGTGGGGGGAAGGAGTCCAAAATCCTCCCCTCGGCCTGCAGAGGCCTCCTGGCAATGGGGCCTGGTGTCTCACCTCTCCTTGCTTTGGTCTCCCCGTGCCTCCCTGCTTCTTGGCCTTCCTTCTCTGTCTCCGACACTGTTTGGGTGCCCTGCCTGTCACCCGGCAGTCTCTCCAGGCCACACCCCTTGCTCCACTTTCCTACAGTCCTTCGCCTGCTCTCCTTTCCAACTCTAATCTGCCTTGTGACAACATGCTCAGTAACACATGTGTCCAGCCTGCAGGCTCTGAAAGGGAAAGGCCGAGTCGGCCTTGTTCACCGTCCTGCCCCAAAGGCCCTGCCCCAGGCCCGGCTTTGAGACAGCACTCCACGGCTATCCAGTGGGCCCCCAGGGACATGCCCCCTGCCAAGGCTGGGCCCTGGCTTGTGCCTGGGCTGTGCAGAGCCTGGCACCCGGGCCCCGCCCCCAGCCAGGGCGACCCCGTTCACACACCAGGAAAAAGGCACACAGCAGGCAGTACCCACCCGGTCACCAGCTGCTCAGTATAATAACAGCTGGGGGAAGTGGGAAGGCCCAGGAATCCAGAGGAAAGAGTGGAGTGGTCAAAGGAAAAACAGGAGAGATTGTGAGAAGGAACTGTGGATGAAGTGTGAGAAGCAGAGACATCAAGGTGAGGAAAACAGCAGCAAACCAAAGAGGGGGACCAGCGTTTTCAGCCCCCACACACCTGGCTGCTGGGGGCAGAGGCGCAGGAGGGCGCACCTGAGGCGGGGCCTGTGCTCAGAGCCCCCCAGCCCTCCCAGAGCAGCGACGGCCCAACCGGGGCCCTTGGCTCACGGGAGCATGGGAGCAGCTTCTTCTCGTGCCCTCCTTCGTTCGTTCATTCCTTCATTCCTTCCACTCACCTACCGTGTACCCAGCAAAGATCAGGGGACCAAGTGCGTTGAGAGCAACTGTAAACGTCCCACCCCGTAAGTGCTGAGCCCAGCACAGAGACCCCTGAGCGACAGAGCCTCCTGTCCAGCCTGCCAGCCCAACACGGGGCCCTCCCGGGAACTTCACAAGAAAGCGTCCCTGCCATCCCACAGCCGGACCAGAGGGCGGCCCTCCGGACTCAACACAAGCCTCACACAGCCCTGACCCCAGCAGTGCTGAGACCGTGTCTTAACTGGTTGGGTGCACGTCTGTCTCTGGCACGGGACCTTCCTTTGAGGGTGGGGACCTGGGTCTGTGCTCGCTCACTGCTGTATCACAGAGCCCGGCACAGAGAACACACACCAGAAATACTTGCTAAGCGAATGCGACGAAGCTGGCTACTGAGGATTCTGTGGTTCTGTTGGGCTCAGGCAAGAAGACCTTCAGGAGCCACCAGAACAATCCACGTGACACCCAAGCAGGCTGAGGGCAGACCCAGGGGCTGAAGGAGTCAGTGAGTGATGCCCGAGGCTGCCAGCATTTACCTCTACATCACGCCAAAATCACGCCTCCCTGCTCTGGCCCCTTATCCAGGTGCCACGGAAGGTTCCGGTTTTGAATCTGTGGCATGCGGATGGAAGCCATGGAGGGCCTGGACAGCACTTCCCAGAGGAGAGCCCCCAGAGCCGGAGCCCCGAGTCCGTGAGACTCTCTGTGAAAGGGCCAAGTGCAGATGGGAGAATCTGGGGAAAGCTGCACAGTTTATGAAAGGCTCTGAGAAGTCACGCAGAAAGGAAAGCACCGCGTGCCGCCAGCCCCACTCTTGCCTGAGGAGGCTGACCAGAGGTTGGCCCCACACGAAGCGTGTTGAGGACAATGGGGACGGGGGCTGCTGTTAGCCCAGGAAAGCCTCCAGATACTCTCAGGTGGCTCCATGCTTCACCCCAGTACCCTCACAGAGAGACCCTCTTGCCCTAGTCGGCTGAGGGAAGCCAGCGCGACCCTCCCTCGGGGCCTGGCTCTGAGGGCAGGCTCCAGTGTCACCCACCAGCCGCTGTCCTGAAAAGTACATACTTGGCAAATCCAATAAAGTCCTCGTGGTTCGTGTTGATGTAGGACTGCTCAATGTCAATCAGAAGAAGAATCTGGAAGAAAGCAGGGTAACTATGAGCACGGAGCCGAGCTTGGCCGGAGCCCTTCCCACACCCGCCAGCAGAGGGAGCCAGAACCATACTGCTGCCCAGGTGGGAGACCTGGGAAAACGCATACACACCCCCTCCAACGCATACCTTGGGGTGCATCTGCGGGAGGGGAAGGGGGCATGGGTACTTTGAACCTTCCGGGCCTCACAACAAAGAAAGACTGGGCCAACAGAGCGGAGTGAGGCAGCCGTGTGGTGGCTGCAGGCATGGCCTCTGGGGCAGACCACCGGGGCTGCAGTCTGGCTCCCCCCTGCCTGGCAGTGTGACCCTTGGCCTCAGGTTACCAAGCAGTGGGAAGGGGCAACGAGAGGCCCGACTGCACAGGGTTAAACAAGTCGCAGCGCGTAAAGTGTACAGAGTAGCGCCTGGCGTGTTCTAAGTGTTGGATTAAAACAGCAAAGGCAATTTAGCCAGGCGAGGGCACAAGAACGGAACACACACGCACGGGCACCTAGGAACCAGTCAGGATGTCACGTCAGCTAAGGGACAGGCCTTTCCACAACACTCTGTCCCCGCCGGTCATTTCACTATGCCTCTGAGCGCTCTGGCATGAAACCTGCCAGGCACTTGGACCTTGTGGGGTTGCTGGAAAATGCTGGGGAGCCCTGTGCACGGGAGCCACTGCTGCTGGTTTCATAAGGGCCAAGCACCATGGGCCGCGGCCCGGAAGTGCTGGCGGTGGGACAAGCAGGCCCGATGGCATGGCAAAGGGACAGCCACGTTCTTGACAATGAAATGAACTGGAATCTTTCAAACTTCTGATACAACTTCCGGGCTACAGAAGCCACATGGGCTGGGGCACAGGCTGACTGGGGGACCCTCTGAAGAGCAAAGGAGCCAGGTTCTCCTCCCCTGATGGGCAACACGAGGTGTCATCACAACCACTGAATACAACACGGAGGCCTGTTCCAGTTCTGGTTTGAACAAACACCTGCCAGGAGGCCACGGCGGACGACTTGGGGGAGGAACGGAGACCAGACATAGGCCCTACGGAGACGAAAGGACAGCCGCGGGCTCACTCGGCACGTGACAGGTGAGACCCAGGCCACAGCGGTGTGGGGACCGGCCCCACTCTCTGTCCTTGTGTGCGCCTGGACCATGTCCGCAAGGACACTGTTAAAACCTAGAAAGCAGCCACACACCCTCTGCTGGGTGAATGCATAAATAAGCTGTGGCCCACACGCACCACGGGACACCACTGAGCGATCAACGCAAGAACCTTTGCGAACACCATGGACAGCAGGGGAAGAATCCCAAACGGTCTATCCTGAGTGCGGCAGGGCAGAAATCAAGAGGCTACATGCTACAGGAGTCCCTGTGAGTGACATTCTAGATAAGGGAGCAGACGGGTCGTTGCCAGGGCCCGGGAGTGGGGGTAGGGGGCAAAGCACAGGAATTTTCAGGGTCATAGGAGGGTTCTGTATCTTGACAGAAGTGGGGTTTATGCATTTGTCATTACTCAACGCAACGTATGCTCAAGATTTAAGCACGTAAAAAAAGATGTGGGCGCCTGGGTGGCTCAGTGGGTTAAAGCCTCTGCCTTCGGCTCAGGTCATGNGAGGCCCGCATCGGGCTCTCTGCTCAGCAGGGAGCCTGCTTCCTCCTCTCTCTCTACCTGCCTCTCTGCCTACTTGTAATCTCTCTCTGTCAAATAAATAAATAAAATCTTAAAAAAAAAAAAAAAAGATGTACGCACACAAATTATACCTGAAAAAATCAAACAAAAAGTCAATTACCTGGTCCTTGGTTCTCCCCTCCCGTTCCCGGATGTAGGTAGTGACGATTCGTTCCGTCTCTTCTCGCAAGCGGGGGTAGGAGCTGAGCTGGGGGCGGGGGAGGGAGGTAGAGGGGGTGGCATTGGCCGAGTCCTTGTGGCACAGGAAACAACATGAACCGCGCAGAGAACATGGGGGAAGGGGAGTGACCGGGCCGGGCCTACCGACTCCCCACCCCACTCGTGTCTCATAGCTGCTCCAGCTGGGAGACAAGCAGGGGACGGTGGGGGGACGGTGTGCCAGAGAGAGTGACAGGGCGCCCACGCACGAGCAGAGATGATTTTCAAGAATGGATCTGAAGGTGGAAAATGGCAAGAGAAAGTGAGTGGTGTGTGTCTGCTGCCCGACGGCCAACCCCCCCGCCCAGCACGGGGTGAGAGCAAGGACACCGAGTCTGATCAAGGCCAGCGGGCCAGTGGGGCGGGAACTGTCGGCCAGCTCGTGAGTGAGTAGCGCCTGTTCTAGAATGATGGGAGCAGCATCTGGGCCATCTACCTCAGAGGGACCCCCTTACGGAAAACTCTCCTCCTATTATTACCCAACCAAATGCACAGAGAAGCCCACCTTCCGAGGTTTGGGTTAGGTCCACGCGTCAGGGAAAACTGAGCAGACGGTCAAAATCACTAGTGAAAACCCTCTGAAATGCCCCATGGCACGCGGACACGCAGGTCTGCGCGCTGATCACGGTCACGTTGGGTAGGGTGGACAGCCTCCTTCCATAAGGGCTCTCTAAGGAGCAGCCACGGCCCCTGGTCCCCCCACTGCCTGCTTGGTGACTATCCCTGGGGACACCCCAGGCCTCCCCTCGCCCCACCCCGGCAGAGCCCAAACTGGACAGGGGGACACCCGTGCCCTGTGACTGCCCGCCTCTTGTCTGCCAGGCAGAGTTGCGATGTCGTCAAGGGACAGGTGGCCCCCGGGAGGGAGTGCCCGCTGAGGCAGAGTTCCCAGATGCGCAGGTGGAGACCAATGTGGGGGGAGAGGAGATGCGGGACAAATGCGCAGGTGACAACAAAACCTTCGGTTACCTTCTCGGCACACTTTTTAATGACCGTGGCCAGCTCTGAGACCACGAGATCAACACACTTCAAACTCGGCTCTTTGAGCTTTACAATCTGTTTTTTCACAATGGCTTCAAAGGCCATGTCGGGGGTGAAGAGCCCCGTCCTGGGTCATGCGGAGGGCGGGACGAGGTAGAAAGACACCCAGGGACAGTGCAGGCCACACACACGGGATGGGAGACAGAAAGAGAAGAGAGGAGAGTCAGCTGGTTAGTGACATGCAGGTAGGAGCCTGTGCCCGCATTTGCCCCGGAAGCTGCTTCGGATCAAGGAGAAGTCCTGGGTCGGGGGGGAGGCTGGGGCCGGGGCGGGGCCGGGGTCAGCATCACCGTGCGCACTCGGAAGGGAGCGTGGAGGCCTCGCATTTTCACACCTGTGACGGCGGGCTCTAGGGCGATAAACCCCAGCCCACCTAGGTTTTTCTCTCTCCCTTTTCTAATCGAAGAAGCTTAAGAAGCAAATGTGGGCTTTTCCAGATCGAGACAGAAGGCTCAAGCAGAGTTTCCCTGCCTCAGGAGACCGACCCTGGGCTCTGGGGCCCCTGCGGACGTGCAAGCACTAACCGCCCGCCGGGGAGCACCTCAGCGGTCGGGCCGAGGGGCGAGGACCCGGGAACCAGGCCTGCGGGGAGCCCAGCGCGTCCCGCCGGGTGGAGACAGTGGCCCGTGAACACCAGCACACGGGTGCCAGGGACCTAGTGGCTGGGAGGACGTGCTGCCTGGGGGGACAGCTCCACTCCTGGAGGGAGCCAGGGGCACTGGTGGAGGCAGCAAGGAGCGAGCCGGCTTGGCCGGGCCGGGCACCCGAGCGCTCACTGCGCTGTTGGCATTGGGCCTTTCTCGGTGCCTTGTGGATAGAGAGGTGTCTGGCTCCAGGAAGGCCAGAGGGTGCCAGGCATTCGTCAAGAAGGGGTGGCGGCTGGGGGTGGGGTTCAGGGAGCTTGGCCTCCAACAGCTGACGAGGGGTCCCTCTCTGCTTCCCAGAAGGCAGCAAAGCGACAGCCCAACAAAACCCCCACGTCCATCAGACACATGCTAGGCTTGGTATCAGGGTCCCAGGGAGCCCTGCCCACCAGTCAGGCCAGTTCTGGAGGCCTGGCGCACCCCCCCCACCCCCACCCCACAGACATCGCGCCTGGGCCAACACGCCCCAGCCCCAGCCCCAGGGAGAAGGCCACATTCTTGGAAACTGAGGCAACCTGGGGGGAAGGGGTACCAGCGGGGCAAAGGCTGGAGCAGCACTGGGAGCCTGATACCAAACCCCCATACCCCCGCTTCCACAAGGCCAGGAGTCACCCTGCCGAGGGCCCGATACCTTACTGGTACACTGCCTAACTGTATTGATTAGCTCCTGGATAACCAGGTCGACACATTTCAGACAGGGCTCTTTCAGCTTGACGACCTGCTTTTTCACAATGGCCTCGAATGCCAAGTCCGGGGTGAAGAGCCCGGTCCTAAAACCATCCGTACCCGGGGGTGGGGGAGATAAGTCAGAGAGAAACAAAGCACGGTCAGCAATTTCATAGGCACGGGCCAGGTCCCCGAGAATGAGCCAAGGTCACGGCAAGTCTGGGGGTCGGATGCCTGCATCCACTGCCTGGAAACCCACAGGATGACCCGAGGACCCCAGGGCTGATGTAGGACTGGACAATCAGGGTGACAACTACTGTCAGATAACGGAGGGGATGTAGGAGCCTCACGGGGGACCCGTGATGAGGACACATGCTGGGTTCCTGTAACCGTGAGTCAGCTCTGGCTCCCTGCAACCCCCCCAGGGCAAATCTCCAGTGAGCTTTCTCAGCTGGGCTCATGCCAACTGACTGGGTGGTTTAACTTACATTTAACCCAAGGGCGGCAAGCAGCCCTGTGGCCTACAACAGATCCACGCGAGACAGCACACCCGCCCTCGAGTGCCCTTGGAGACCCACAGGGAGAGACTTAAAGGTACTGAAAACCACCCAGGAGCCCTCTCCAGGCCTCACACTCAGGGCACCTGGAGGAAGGGGGAACCAACTGGCTGGACAGTGGCGTCGCGGAGGTGAAGGAAACATGGCACCTCTCTCCTTAGAACTTGCCTGACTCCGTGGATGTTCTTAATGGCGTAGCTGATCTCTCGCCGTAAATCCTTCTCGTCAAACTCCATCTGAGAGCAGACAAATCACTCACATGCAAAGAGGTACGTGCGGCACCCCCATAATGGGTGTGTGTTTGGGGAATGTATGTCCTGTGTGTGGCTGTTTTCACGTGGCAGACTATTTCACCGATCAAAATTTTTAAAAACATTGAAACCCAATTTCGCCAAGGATGGTTTGAAATGAACACTCTCACTCTCTCTCAAAGGGAACATGAATTCACATGAACTTTTCTATGGGTTATTTGGCAGTACCAGTCAAGGGCCTCCAAACACATAACTGAAACTTTCAGGCAGTTTTAAACATTCTAGAAACCTACCTCGAGGAATTCATGAGAATTAGTTATGTTCCTAGAACTATTTGTTACTGCTAAAAAATGTGAAAGCAACTTAAATATCTAATAATGGGAGATTGGTTCAATGTATGACGGGACATCCGTAAGATACAATCTTGCCGTTAACAATGCACGAAATGTAAATGACTGGTTTGGAAAGATGGCCACCATATGAAAAAAGCAGGATACAGAGACACACAAATTGTTTTTCAAGTATGGATGAGCAGATGTGCCATGTTTTGTGTAGGCCAGGGACTTACCCATTTGCATAGAAATAATCCAGAAAGGGCAAACACTGAGAAGTTAACAGAAGTTGTCTGCAGGTGTTAGGATTATGGGTGTTTTTCATCTCTTTAAGCTTTTGATCTTTTGTTGAAAATGACTGGTTTTTATAAAAATGAATCAGGATGTTCACGGTGAAAAGTGTAAAACTTTAAGCAAATTAACAAAAAGATCTCAAATCCCAGAACTGACATTTTTATGAGTACTCTTGCAGATCTGTCTCTGCAAAGACACACATGGAGACGTCACAGCCTTCAAGTGGAAGGAAGCTGTAAACTCCATCTATATGCTTATACCATACATGCTGGCTTCTTAACCTGCCTTTTTTCCCCATCACTGTGATGAGTACACTTTCCCATAAGAACTGACCTAGGAGTTTTATGTATTTTGCAAAGACTGTGTGTTGGTTTTCAGCAGAGGGCAAAAATGGAACTTTCCTATGGGTCTGCTGGACACTTCTAAGCTGCCTGCTCAAGGAGGAAAGGCCAAAGACGACACCGCCCCCACCCCCACCCCGGCACAGCCACGAGGCAGGAGGGCCCAGCCCGGCAGCACTACCTTCACCAGCTCAAAGGGAAACCGCTCGTGGAAAATGCGATTGATTCGGGCGCCCCCGGAGAGCTCTAGCGTGTCCACTTGGTCTCCAGAGCCTTCGATCCTCTTTTCAAAGTCCACCCCAAACTGCTGGACCATCCTACCAGGAAAAAGAGAACCCAGACGTCAGAGGGGAAGGTTCTGACACAGCTCCAGAATCCACGCTGAGTCAAGCCGTGGCTTACATGCTTCCTTTCATTTTCTTAGCAGCAAAATGTATGCGTAGACCAAAACAAATCAATCCCAGAACTGCCTATGGAGTGCAGTCACGACACGCCAGGCCCGTTCTACGGGCCCGTTATGGTGATTCATTCACCCGATTGGAGAGGGGGTAGGTAGCAGTTCTTACTCCCATTTTGCAGATGGTAAGAGTGGGAGGCGGGGTCACAGCTCAGCAGCCTCTGCCCCGACCAGGCAGAACTGTGCGTGAAAAAGGAGCCCCTCCACACAATTCAGGTGTCTTTGCCCCTCTGAGCCTCTGCATAGTGAGTAGATCTTAACAGTGTCCCCACGTGGGGTCACAGTGAGGATTCAAGGAACTTCTAGATTTCATTAACTCCAAGAAATCACCAATCCTAAGGAGCATTATTATTCTGTACCCCCAGAAGAAAAAGACAGCGTAGCCAATTAATGGTAATTCACCTCAAACTTCTGAATTCAGGGAAGTTAAAATGCTTTTCTTTTTAAAGAGTGCTCACAGGGGCGCCTGGGTGGCTCAGTCGTTAAGCGTCTGCCTTCGGCTCAGGTCATAATCCCAGGGTTCTGGGATCGTGCCACATTGGACTTCCTGCTCAGCAGGAAGCCTGCTTCTCCGTCTCCCACTCCCCCTGCTGGTGTTCCCTCTTTAGCTGTATCTCTCTCTGTCAAATAAATAAGTAAAATCTTAAAAAAAAAAAAAAAAAAGTGCTCTGCTCACATAATTGATGAAATGTTACCACCACACATGGGCTCTTGGAACCCAGCCCAGGCCTTAAAAATAAGGGTCTCCAAGTGTTGCTGATTATTAGTACTGTGACCCCATGAGCAGCCGAAAACTAAAGTATTTATTAGCGTTTGGTTTTCCTTAGCATTTCTAGCTGTTTCCCCAGCCTCTTGCGCTGCTTGCCTTAATCATTTCTGTATCTCTGCCACCCCCAAATTCTTGATGTCCTCAAGCTCTGCGTGCCGTCTGCCCTGAAGGGGAACTGCTGCAGTCAAGGGACCAGCCCCCACTGGGCCAGCAGAGTGAAGCACAGTCTGCTAGCGAAGAGACGTCCAGCTCTCACGGCCAAACACCACTGATGCCCGCAAGATGCCAGGGCAGCCCCAGTGAATGGGGTTCTCCCGGAACACCCAGTGGGAGGGCAGGCATGGGGTGTCTCAGACCCCAAGAAACTCTTTGCCCCAAAGAAGTAAACAGTGTTAAGTTTGAGCATAAAAGCATTCTCAGCCCTGAACCCTCCACCACGCAGTGCTGACCGGCGGGGGTGGGGGTGGGGGGACAGCAGGGTTATGACGGCCATTGCGGGTGGTGTCCCTCTACTGCGTCCGGGGGAGGAGCCACACGTGTGGCACCATCTGCCTCAGGAGCTGCGAGGGAGTCTCTGGATCCCACTCTGGCCCAGCACCCAGGGTTCCTGGCAGTCCAGAAACCGGGAGTACAGAGGCAGGAGAAGCCGAGAGAGAGAATGAGAGTGAGAAAGAGAGAGAGAGAAAGAGCGAGCCTGGGACTGTGGGGCACACTTGCTCCCCACCCCTCCAACAGCTCTGAGCTGGGACAGCGAGCCCCAACCCAGGTCTCGCACGACTGTCCTCCCCACAGCCACCAGACGGCGCCAAGATACCTGAATCAGGTCATCCCTCTAGGGCTCCCACCTTACACAGAGCAGAAGCTTAATTCCTCCCTGCTGTGGCCTACAAAGACCTGAATGCTCCGCCCTGTCCCCTCCCCTCCTCCACTCTGCCCCTCATTCGTTCTGTTCTGTTCCGTCATACAACCTCCTCCTATGACACTGCAGGGCACAGTCCTGCCTCAGGGCCTTTGCACTCGCCGGGCTGCCATCTCTGACTTCTTCAGGTCTTTGCCTGACTATGTCTCAGGGCAGCCTTCTTGACCACTCTGTTTTAAATGGCACCCTAGGCCCCTCCCGGCACCCCGGCCCCTTCCGCCACATTAATATCTCACCATTTGACGCACTACACGTTTTCTTATTTACTTATTTTTCTGTCCCACCCCTCCCCACTCCTCTTTCTAATAAGCACGTGGGGGCAGGGATGGCTGCCTGCCCCACTCACTGTGGCGACCCCAGTGCTCAGGACAGGGCCCGGCACATACGAGGCTCTCTACCAATGTGACGCTAAGTGAAGAGACGGACAACCAGCCTGGACCTGGGACCCTGTGGCTGGGCGGAGGCCCCCCGCGAGCCGGGCTGGGGGGCTGGGGGGGGAGGGGACACACGTACTGCAGCAAGGCTTTGGTTTTGCGCGTGGGGTCATCGGGCCGGAAGTTCTTGTACTCCTCCACCTCCTTCTCCAGGGACAGCAGCTGGCTCTGCAGCTTGCTCCGCAGGGCTGGCAGTGACTCCCTGATGTGGTTGGTCAGTTGCTGGGGGATGGAGAGAGGCCAGAGGTCAGAGGTTAGCACAGGCGGGAAGCCGGAGAGGGGCCGGCCTGTTGCACCTACCGAGGGCCGATGCCAAGATGCCCCCGAGCCCAGCACATCCCCCAGGCTCAGGAGAAAGCAAGGGAACCATCCGGCTGGAGACACACTAGCGCATGGGACAACGGGAGGTGACACGTACTGACAACAGCGGCAAGATGCTGCGAACGGCCCGCGGGGCCCCCGTGGGGCAGCTAAGCAGGGTGTCCATGCCGCGGGGTACACACGACACGTGTGCCGACCCACAGCAGTCTCGCACAAGTGCTCCGGTGAGATGCCCAGGAGGCCACCAAAGGACCCACGCACTGAAGGACTGGCCGGGGGAGGGGGTGGCGGTCTACGTGGGCCACAGAGCAACAGACGGAGGGACACACGCAGGGACGGGCCCTATAAACTAAGATGGAAACAGCCCCCCAACAAAAGGAACATACAGAGCCTGCGCTCCCTTCTGTGAAAGAGGGAGAAAGGAAGAACGTATTTTTAGTTGCCTGGACAGAGGGAAGGAAGCTCCACAGGAAACGACTGCGGAAGAAAGGCCGGAGTGGGGCAGGTGGGTGGGAAGGGGGCCTCTCACTGTGGCCCCTTCTCCTGTCCTGCTTCGGAATCGTGTGGGTTTGTTAATTGCTCACAAATTTTAAGAGGAAGCAGCGCTGCAGAAAAGGTTAGAGAGTAAACCTCAGGATGGGGGGAGAGAAAAACGTGAGCGAGAACAGAAAGTACAGCGCTGTTAAGGTAGGGAAAGAAGGGGGCGCCTGGGTGGCTCAGTGGGTTAAAGCCGCTTCCTTCGGCTCAGGTCATGATCCCAGGGTCCTGGGATCGAGGCCCACATCGGGCTCTCTGCTCAGCGGGGAGCCTGCTTCCTCCTCTCTCCTCTCTCTCTGCCTGCCTCTCTGCCTACTTGTAATCTCTCTCTCTGTGTGTCAAATGAATAAATAAAATCTTTAAAAAATTAAAAAAAAAATTAAAAAAAAAAGGTAGGGAAAGAAGGGAAGGCAGGGGAAAGGGGAGGGAGGAGAGGACGGAGAGGGAGGAAGTGGGGAGGACGGAGAGGGAGGGGGGGGTGATACAGACACAGTGGCCTCTCCAGGCCCTGAGTATCGCTAGAAGGCAGCCCAGTTAGTGGGGACACTGACCACCGCTGGGGAAAGGACCCACCACCAGATGGGAGCAAATGGGAGATTCACTATATTTGGGCTGCATGATTTTATTTTTTACAAGAGAGAGAAAGAGAGACAGAGAGGGAGAGAGGGAGGGAAGGAACAAAACAAAAGCCGTAAAAGCAGCTATTGCCCTAGACGTGAAAAGCCACGCTTGCTGCCATCTCTCTGACAAGAGACGGGAACTTACTAGCGTCCATCCTCAAGCTAGAGAAGAGGTGGGAGGGAGCCTCCCACCCCAGCTCACCACACTCTGTGCTTATGGATCTGACGGCCCCGCTGAAGACTGGCCCCCGACCCCTCCGTGGGAGCTGCAGGCCTCTGGGGGGGGACACTGAAGCTACACGCTCTGCAGACCTCCCCCTCCCTGGCGTCCCACAGCATCCCAGAGCACCAGAGCGGCCCACTGCGCTCGTGGGGAAATGCGGGGAGGGGGGGGGCACAGCTCCAGGAAGTGCCACGAGGCAGAGCCAGGCCCCCGGGAGGCCAGCCGGGCCCCCTGCCTGCGTGCCAGCCCTCAGAGGAGGCCCCGCCACCTGCGGGGTGGTTTTACTTCCCTTCCTCTGCCTCCGCCCCTCCACCCAGGCCGACGGCTTCCTCCCGCTGGACACATCCCGTCCTCCCCTCGGCTGCCCTCTCCGCCTGCCTGCTCTGCACCGGCTCGTCCCGGCCCCCAGCGCTCCCTCGCCCCTGATGGCTCCTTGACCTGGGGACTTGCTCGGAGCCCGTGCGGCCTGCCTGCAGGAACGACCCTCGCTGTGGCTCCGGGCTCGCTCCCGCTTCCGGGAAGCTGCCACCAGGGATCCAGAGGGCACATCTTACGACCCGAAGGACAGCCCGGCCCGGTACAGCGTGCCCGCTCATCCCCGCCGGGGATCCCCCCGCCCCAGGGAAAGCCACACGCGAGGGGTCCGACGGCACTCGTGCTAGCGGCCACCTGCGCGGCCCAGGAAGATGAGAAACCGACTCGGTCGCTCTCCAGAGAGACTGGCGGGACACGAGGATGCAGCCGCGAGAAAGAAAGAGGAAGGGTGCGCTTCGGCCCGGCCAGCGCTCCAGGAGACAGCGCTGAGCAGAAATACCGAAAAGCGGGGTGGGA
>LNAC01000140.1:1249443-1280329 GCA_002007465.1 Ailurus styani | reverse complement strand
TGGGGTGGGGGGGCGGGTAGGCAACCACGACATGTCATCCTTTATTCTCGAAAGTCCTTTTCGCGTCTACGGACAGAGAGAAACGCAGGCAGGTTGACAGCGGGCCCTGCGGTGGAGGGAGGGGGCAGACGGGGCGCCACGGCACGCTCGTTGTTTCCGAGCCCTGAGAATCCACTCCCCGTACAGAAAGAGCGGGAGGACGACAATGCTACGGCGGGGGTGGCAGCCGCTTGGGACGCCCGCAGCGTTGCCCACTGTGTAAGTATGTGGCATGGACGCCACTGCCCCGGGGGCCAGCTGACACCCGGGGGACAGGGGCTCAGACGGCCCGGGCCATCCGGTCAGATGGCCCCGTGGAGCCCCACAGTCCTCCTGCTGAGGTCCTGGTCCCGCACTCCCGGCCACCCTGGCTTGGTGTGGGCCAGGCCACGGATGCCAGGAACCGTATGCAAACTTCTGGGTACGTTGATTAGATAATTTCAAGTATTTAATTATAATGCGAATAAAAGCAACAACAACAGCAATGGTGATAACAGTAACGTTAGGGACTCATGAACACCCACCCCTTGCCAAGCACCGAATCAAGTGTGGTTGGAACCGGTGTTGCTGCAGCCCAAGGCCAGTAGCCTGGCGGACTCCCCGGCACAAAGCCCTGGCCATACCTGATTCAGGGTCTTCTGCAGGTGCGGGGTGCCCATGCGGTCGGCCATGTGCCGGTAGGCCGGGTGGGAGAGGAAGAACTTCCTCTCGGCCGCCAGCGCCGCACGGATGTCCTTCTTGCCCTCGATGTCCTTCTGGCTGCGGTTCACCACGCCGATGTAGCCTGCGGGGAGAGCGGGTCAGGGCAGGGGCCGTGCCAGGCGGGCCAGGGGGCCTGGATGCCCACTGTGGACAGGGCACGGGGCCGGGCCGGGGGCAGGCAGACACGGGCCCCGTTCCACAGGTCACTCAGAGACTGGGCCCCGAGCCAGACCAGTTCCTCAGAAACGCGGAGAACACGAACACAGTGCGGTCCTAAAAAGCAACCCAAGTGTTTGGAAGAAGGAGGGGCGATGCCTGGTCCGGTGTGCGGTGGGGGACGGAGGAAGGCTCTGGAGAAGATGAAACCCCCAAAGTGAGCTTTAGAGATGAGAGAGAAAACTGCCTCAAAAAAGGAAGGATGCAAGGGACCAGCTCATCTTGCCAGGTATTAAAATCTGTTCCATGGCTGTTACGCTAGTCAAGCTTGGCTGTATCAGGCATTGGGCATCCAGAGAAATGAATGGAACAGAACAGAAAAAGTCCAAAACCGCACATGATGGCAGGTGGGAACTGACGGCTAATGCTTTGGTGCCAACCGGAGGGAAGTTTTATATATATATATATATTCATTTATTTATTTTAAAGATTTTATTTACTTATTCCACAGAGAGAGATTACAAGTAGGCAGAGAGGCAGGCAGAGAGAAGGAAGCAGGCTCCCTGCTGAGCAGAGAGTCTGACGAGGGCCTCGATCCCAGGACCCTGAGATCATGACCTGAGCCAAAAGCAGAGGCTTTAACCCACTGAGCCACCCAGGCACCCGGAGGGAAGTTTTTTAGAGGTGATTCTATGTAGGTTAAAATTTTCTGAATCAGACAAAAGAAAATGGTAGCCGTGATGACCATGTGAGAAATGGGACTTGCGGGCAAGGCTGGGCTACCTTCTCCTCCACTGAAGGCCTTCTGACCCACTCTGGAATTCTTTAATTGTAGAAAACAGGATTTAAGATAAAAATGCTAATGTGAAGAAAAGATCTTAGGACAGGAAGCAACTGGAAGAGTGGAAAACAGGGATGGTGTTCAAAGAGCCAGAATAGGGGCGTCTGGGTGGCTCCACTGGTTGAACATCTGACTCTTGGTCTCAGCTCGGGTCTTGGTCTCAGGGTCGTGGGTTCAAGCCCCGCGTTGGGCTCCACACTGGACATGGAGCCTACTTAAGAAAAAAACAAAAAAAAAAAACCAGAATAGTCCTGGGTCCCTGAGTGTGGACGCAGTGCACCGAGCAGTACGGGTGTTGGGAGGGGGTCATGGGACACAAAGAACTCAGCCGAGGGGCTGACCCACGGGAGGTGCTCAGTAAACAGACACGGTGATTGTTTTCACACGGGCTGATATAATGAAAGTTGGAGAGGTGGACTGGGGAGAGGTGGCCAAAGGCCCAAAGGGATGTGTACACACAGATATACCCCGCCATCAGTGGGGAGCGTTCAAGGTTTCCCTTGGGGAGGAGGGGAGTGGTGCCTGCCTGCCGTTTATCCCGACTGGTTACCTTCCATCCCCTCCATCTTTGCCATTATGTCCATTTTACAGATGAGGGGAAGTGACCAAGGTGAGGTCACAGAGAGGGGCCGTAGGAGAACCCAGATGTGAACCCAGACCGGTGAGAAGCCCAAGCTCCCTATCATCCACACAACAGTACGCAGGAGGGAACAGCAGGGGGCTGGGACTCTGGGTCCTAAAAGTACAGGAGTTTGGAGTCTTCTGTAAGCCAAGAAGGATGCAGCTGGCGAGATTCTAAAAGCCACAGGACAAGAGGGTGGGAGGCCTGAGGGCACAAGTCGGCAGCCGGCAGACCGATCGGGGAGAGGAAGGACAGACTTTCTTGGAAACAGACAGGAAGGCAGAGGAGGGCAGACGCAGACAACAGTGGCGCAGGGAGGAAGGAAGCTGAAGAGGTCTGTGTCATCCAGCCACCCATCGCCGATGCTGAGCCCAGGTAGCATCCCTCAGGGACTAAGATTTAGGCCCCATACACGTGGGAAGAGCACAGGGCTAGGGTGGGTGGAGGGGACGGGGACACGTGGGGTCCGCTTCCCTGTTCAGCACCAACCCTTCCTTCCTAAACCTCTGACACAGATGCACTCTTTAGCTCCCGATCCTGGTGGCCACCTCTCCTTACTCAACGTCTCAGCACGGCTGAGGGGGAGGCGGAAACCAAGGTCTGGATGTTGTCCCCATGCCCATTCCACACATGCAGGAGGGAATCTCTGGGGGCTAAAGAGAAGATCTAAATAGTGCTGGCAACACCAGCGCGCAGAGGGGGCCTACAACTGACAGCAGGTCGCCCGAGGGAAGGAATGGGGCAGGAGAGGGAAGCAAATAAGTAAATGGCTTAAAAATTTTTTTATAAAAATTAAAGCCTAGATGGACACTCAACACCACCACACCACAGTGACAAACAGCAATAACCTAAGTGTCCAACAAACAGGGATTGAGTAATGGCCCACAAATCCTCATATAAGGGATTCCACAGGACCTCTGCAAGTCACCTTGGAGAATATTTGCCTGTCATGGGGAAACACTCTGCTGTTCTGTTATGTGAAATGGCAAAGTACGTCGCAACGTGGCAGGACGCTAGAGAGCTGGCATTCCAAAGCAGCTCTGTCACATCCTAGTTTTGTGAGCTAGGGAAAGGTATTACAGCTTCTCTGTGCCTCAGTTTCTTCATCCATGAAATGGGGATAGGAAGAGAGCCACCGCATAATCTGGATCGTTAGTAGGATTCAGTGAGTTTGCACACATCAAGAGCACAGAGCAGTGCCCAGTACATGACAGATACCAAGTATCTGCTATTCCAGGTTTTTGAGAAGAAAAATATTTAGGCAACTCCTGTCAGAAGATCTAAACTTGATCCTAAACCTGAACCTTATCAGATTCTCCATCTAGATCTAATTGCCAATTTATAGACAATTGGCCCAATCCCAAGTGTGGGACATGATCTGGTTTCTTCCACAAAAAAAATGATATAGGATGGGTGCCTGGGTGGCTCAGTGGGTTAAAGCCTCTGCCCTCGGCTCAGGTCATGATCTCAGGGTCCTGGGATTGAGCCCCACATCGGGCTCCCTGCTCAGCGGGGAGCCTGTTTCCTCCTCTTTGCCTGGCTCTCTGCCTACTTGTAATCTCTCTCTGTGTCAAATAAATAAATAAAATCTTTTAAAAAAATGATACAGGAGAAAAAAAGGGCTGGTGGGAGAGCTGTTCAACCAGAAGCTTAGCTATTTATGTGTAAAATGATATGACACCAAGGATTTACTTTGTAATCCCCCAGGAAGCAAGTATAAGGGGAGGCCATTCGGGGATTCGAGATTAGCTGTGTGTCGATAACCACTAAGGCTGGGTCTATGGGGGCTCCTCATACCTCTCTCTCTACTTTCAAGAATGTTTTTTAAATGTTCACAATGGAAAGTAAGCATGAACATTAATAAAAATTATGAATCCGGGACGCCTGGGTGGCTCAGTTGGTTAAGCAGCTGCCTTTGGCTCAAGTCATGGTCCCAGAGTCCTGGGATCGAGTCCTGCATTGGGCTCCTTGCTCAGCAGGGAGCCTGCTTTTCCCTCTGCCTGCCACTCCGCCTGCTTGTGCTCTCTCTCTCTGACAAATAAATAAATAAAATCTTTAAAATTAAAAAAAAAATTATGAATCCTGGGGAGCCTGGGTGGCTCAGCAGGTTAAGCATCCACTCATGATTTTCACTCAGGTCATGGGATCGAGCCTCACATGGTGGGGGGGGGCACGCTCAGTGGGGAGTCTACTTGGGATTCTCTCTCTCTCTCTCTCTCTTTCTCTGCCCCTCCCACTCACATACTTTCTCTCTCACTCAAATAAGTAAAATCTTAAAAAAAAGAAATAAAGAAATTATGAATCCTGGGGCACCTGGGTGGTACAGTCGGTTAAGCAGCCAACTCTTGGTTTCGGCTCAGGTTGTGATCTCAGGGTCATGAGATCCAGCTGTGCATTGGGCTCCAACCTCAATGCAGAGTCTGCTTAAGATTCTCTCTCCCTCTGCCCACCACCCCTCCTCTTGCAAATAAATAAATTGAAAGAAAGAAAAAAAAAGGGAGGGAGGGAGGGAGGGAGAAAGGAAGTAAGTAAGTAAGTAAGTAATTAATTAATTATGCACCGTGGGGAATGTTTTGGGAGGAGAGCCACAAAGTACGAACTGGTGGGAGATGTCATGCTGTGGATGACTCTGGTTTCCTTTTTCTGTAGATTTGTTTATGTTCCTGAAGCGAGCAGGTATTGACTATGTAACTGGGAAGTCAACGTGTACAAATCAGAAAAAAAAGATACACACGACCAAGCAGTTACTCGGGGCAGTGGGGAAACAGGCAGTGGTGGGTGCTTATCTGTGCTACCTCCTGGCATCGGCCCAGGTTTCAGCAATGATAAGGCCAAAAACATTATCGTCTGAACCTCCTCCCACCCACTGCCCCCCCACCCCCTGGCGCCCAGCCCCCGCCCAACTGCACCTCTTCTCAAGGGAAGCAGCTTGTTCTCCAGGATGTCCCTGGCGTCAGTGCCTTCGTCCATCAGGTCGAGCTTGGTGATGACGCCGATGGTCCGCAGGCCTGAAAGAGCCCAGAGGTCAGAGGGTGCCATGAGGGAGGAGCCTGGGCTGGCAGCCTTGGGGGGGGTCCCCACTTCCAGGCTGTGAGACCTGGGACAAGCCATAATGTCACCTGCCTGGACCCCAGTTCCCTCACGTCAAGTGAAGACAACAGCCACATCAGTCTCAGAGGGTTGTCCATGAAGATAAACTGGCTTGTGACAAACGCGTAATCAGTAAATACTGGCCACCATCACTGTCATTCCTGTGACCTAACAGTGTCTTGCGCCAGTGTCAGGGGGAAACCTGGAAAACTCAAAATTCCAGCTCAGTCTCCATGCTGTGCCGAGTTAGCTGCAAAGACCCAACACCATACACAAAGCCACGGCGACTGTTTCTAGGGTTACCCTTGCACCTGAATGGCCAAAATTCCACTCTGGAAACCACCTCATTGGATTCTTCCTGTCCCCAGGTCACTTCAAGAACCAAGGGAAACCCTCCTAGCAAAGCTGCTTGCCTACAGATCAGCTGCCCCTGCGGGCCTATGGATTCCTGCTGCAATGGCACCCATGGATGTGTGGCTGTGTGTGTGTGTGTGACCCACAAGAAGCCTGGGGAAAGCCCCAGAGGTGCGAAGGGGGGTTTCGAGGGGCCATCAGTTGTGCTCTCCCTGGCACCCCTGCCTGTTCACACTCCGCTGTGAGCCTGTGAGCCGCCATCACCTTTCCAGAGGGCAAAGGGGCCACAGCTGTGAACACCCACAAAGCTCGTGCCAGGCAGGGAGGGGAGAGGGAGAGTGAGGGAGGGGCTGGGACCAGGGAGGGGGCTTGGGGGCCTGGACTCTACTGGAAAACGCTGGATTTCACTGGAGCGTTATTTACGAAAGACCAGAAACAACCCAAATGTTCAAGAGCAAAGAAGAATCGGCAATGGCCAGCTTGATGGGTGCTGTGTACACGCATCCCGCTGGCAACAGGGAAACACGCGCACATGGTACAGAAAAATAAAGATCACCGCATTTTTTTAAAATGTGAATTTATGCGGGAGAACAAACTATGAGAAGCTATTTACAAGGTGTGGCCACTGGTATCGCCCCAGCAGAAGGGGAGCGGTCACTTTCTTAGGTTCTGTGTTTTACAACGGTGACATTTGGGGTGTAATAATTACAAACACTTTCAAAAACAGAAAAAGAGCCAACATCAAGTCCACAAGTGTAACTGAACCCACGCCCATTTCCTCAGCACCCGATCAAGCCTCTGTGTCATCTCTGTCACAATCAGGCTCCATCCTAATGGGACTGAACCGGTGAGGGGGAGGGGCACAGGGAGGCTGTGGGGGACCCCCAGGTAGGAGCGGCCTCTCCTGGGAGACCATGCCTGCGGTGACCCCGGGGACACAGTGTGTCCTTCGCAGGACAAAGATAACTCAGAACACAGTCCTCAACTCTGAAAAGCTCGCAGTCCGGTGTGGGAAAGGGCCGTCAGTTCCTACCTGTCCCCCGCTGGCTCCTCGGGCCGGACCAGGACCAGAACCCAGGGAGCGGAGAGCCAGAGCCCGTCTTTCCCCAGCTCCTCCCTGGTCCTCGGCCCCCTCCGAACCACCATGGAATCAGGCAGTCAGAGGGCATTTTGCAAACTGTATTTCAGTGCATGTCCCACTCCACAACCGCCAACATGTGCAGGACACACCCAGCTCCCCACCGCAGCGACCAAGGCCCCTAGGACGGTCCCACCCCCCACGTCGCCGCCTCTGCCCTCCCTTTGGCTCACTCTGACCTCATCACAATGGCCTCCTCGCCGTCTCCTGGGCACCCCAGGCTCGAATCAAGCCCAGCCTATTTAGCAGCACTGGCCATTTTCCTGGATTTTGCCTCTTTTCACCATTCGTCATTCGTCATTCGTCATGCCTGAAACCTCACATCTTCAGAGGCCTCTGACCCACCACCCCAGCCGCTCTCAAAGGGTAGGATTTTCCTCCAGTGCTTACTTCTGGCTGAAACTGCCCCACCTGCTTGTTTTCTTACTGTTTTCTGACTCCCGCCTGGGAACATCAACTCACCAGGGGCAGGGGTCCTGTCAACTTTGTCCCCTGCAGGGTCCCCAAGGCCAAAAGAGAGCCTGGCATAAAGCAGGTACTTAACTGACATGTACTTAAGAAACGGCCCAAGGGAAAGTTTGACCTGGAATGCCCTGAGCCAGAGATGCCACAGTCCTCACTGATCCCTATCGCCCCATCGGGCTTCATTAACTCATCCTCCTTTTACCTTCTTGCCTGGCCCCTAAGCAGTCACAGGGACATCTCCACTCCTCTCAGCAGCTCTACAGGCTAGGACCGCTGTGGCCATTTTGACAGAAGGGGACCAAGCCCAGGAGAAATGCCCAACTGCCACACAACAGCCTCTCGGACAGCCCTCCGGCCTTGCTGGTCCCACGGGAGATGCTATATCCCAGGAGGGCCTTTTGCCTGGGGGGTCATAGGCCAAAGGCAACACCAGTGACCTGGAATCAAGGATGCTGGGCAAGTTGCCATGCTCCCAGGCCTTCGGAAGGGGAACGCCTACTGTAGGGCTCAGCAGTTACCTTGGGGGTCGACCTCCTTGGCCAGCTTGAGGGCGTCCGAGTTAGCCAGGTCCATGTTGGCGGGGGTGACAGCGAGGATGAGGCTGCTCTCCCGGCTGATGAACTGCAGGATCATCTCCTTGATCTGGTACTCGATATCTGGGGGCTGGTCCCCCACGGGCACCTTGGTGATACCCGGGAGGTCGATGAGGGTCAGATTTAACACTGAGAGGAAACCAGAGGGAAAGGTCATCAGAGACAGAGGAGGGGAGGCAGGCACGGCCCCACGGCTGCCCAGCCCGCTTCCCCCAAGTGCTGGGGGGTCAGGCCGCAGAAGTCCTCCTGCCCTCCAACCAGATCACACTTTGGATCCAGTAGCTCTTCCTCAGACAGCCTCTCTCTAGTGCAGTGAGACAATTCTAAATCGGGACATTTGCGCCAGCAGCCTGGAATTGCTAAGTAAATTTCGGCCCATCAATTCGGCCGTGACCAAAGGCTGCGGTTTACCAATGTTTACCGTAAGAACAAAAGGATGATACTCCGATAAGAGACACACTCTGAGATGTATTCATACCCAGAAGAGGCATTTTATATTATCCTACAATTTGAGTAAAAGTGGTGAAACACACAATGCATGCTATACACACACAAACCCGTTCGTAACTACTGACTCAGGCGTTAGAATATAAAATATGTTCGTAATACTGAAGGCTTCAAGGTAGATTTCTGTTCGCTACCCTTTCATAATTTTTGAATTTTTGCGCCGTGTACAGGCATCATTTGTTCAAAAATAGGTCAATTTAAAAACTCATCTCCAAGAACTCATGCTGAGGAGTTCCGAGTCTGCTGGAATATTCTCCAAATGCCATCCGAGTTAGCAATCTACACCTTAGGGCCACAAGTCATACTTGGTGGCACGCTGCTCTAGGGAAATGATGGGAGTTTTAAAATCAGAACCTTTTGCAGAGAAGACTGGTTTTCGGGCTCCTCTGCAAGGCCCGGAAGACCTGGTTAGCCTGGGCCGGCATCCTTACATGGCCGCCAGGACCTGGGAGCCACACAGCGGCCACCCCTTTTCACAGGGGCCTACAGCTGCAAATTGCCCCAGTCCCCACCACGCCCGACAGGCTTCCCAGTACGCTGTGTTTCCTGAGAGCTAAGACTGATTCCTCAGTACCACGTTCCTATCAAAAAATGGGAAGATCAAGACCAAGAGAGCTGTGTGCGTGTGAAGAATGGAAGGGGTCGTATTTTCTGTGAGAGCGCAGCTGACCCCGCCCACGAGTGGCACAGAGTCGGCTCCCCTCCACCCTGACACCCAAAGGGTCTGCGCCGCCTGCGCTGCCTACCGTGGGGTGAGTAGACCCGCAGGTTGATGGGCACCGGGGAGATGCCTTTGTTGGTCCCCGTGACCCTGTCGGTCTCCGCTTCGATCTCCTGCCGGACTTCATCAAAGTCTGTAAACTTTTTGGACTTACAGTGCAAAAACTCAGCATATTCTGGAAAAGGAAGAAAGATGCTCAAAATGAGAAAAGAGAAGCAGTCTCGCTTGCGAGGAAGGAGCCGATGGCCTTCTGGGACAGGTGCCTTGTCAAGCAGAGAAAGCGAAGAATCAGTCGCAGTGGCTCCAGGAATTTGGGGAGCAACGGATTCATCCTCCGAGAAAAATATCTGCAGGGGGCGCTCCTCCAGCCGAGCCTCCGTCCAGGCCTCAGGGAATTCCTCAGGGAACAAAACCCAGCAAAGTTCCTGTCCCCGGGGGAACGGAAACTCTTGTGAAGTATTTTGCGAAACGACACGTCAGGACGCGCTACGAGAAAAACAAAACAAAACACCCAACAGGTGGGTGTAACCAGCAGTTGTCACTTTCGGGTGAACAGGACAGAAGGGGAACTACGGGCGCGCGTCACCGGACAGCAGGTGGTGCATGTGTAAGGAAGCTGCTCCCTTGGTGTTATCCATGAGTCTGAGTCCGGAACCGTGAGGTGGAAACCCTTGCTGCGGGTCAAAGGAGACGCAAGCCGCCGTCCCGGTGTGATCCTGGGCTGAGCACTGTCCAGCTCGCCAAGATGCCAGACGTGAGTCCCTGGGACCCATCTGTCCCCCCTCCCTGAGCGCCTGCACGGTAATGGGGAACAGGGCGCCACCAAAGCCCATCTCACTGTCTCTCCTCCCGCCCTGGCTGTTGGCAGGGCCCCCCACCTGGACAGGAACCCCTCGGGACAACTGCTTTCTGGCCAGGGCCTCGAGGGGACAGAGGAGGCCTCTTCACGCCTCTGAGCCGAGTGACTCACAAGCAGTGCTGGGCCCACCAGCTCGGGGATAGAGCAAGAACCAAACATGTTCGTCCACGGATGTAGGGACTGAGCCTACAGGTGCTTGCTGTATAATTCTTCCACTTCTCCATATGTTCCAATTTTGGGGGTAAATGTTGGGGAGGGGGGACCCCAGAGGCTCAGAGATCACGGCGCTGCGGTGATGCTAAAAAAGAAAGACGGAAGTCAGACGTGCTGGCGCAAAGCCCGAAGGACTGGACCGCTGCAGAGAGGTGGAGATGCATATGGCCGCGTCATCTCTAAGAGGAAAGAACTAGAAATCGCCTCGATGTCGACCAGGAGGAGACCTGGCTACACAAATCCCAGCACGGACACACCATCAGCTGCCTGAAGAGAGGACAGACACGGAGCCTGGCAGCAGAGGCCCGGCAGCTCCAGGACCTGCACCCAGACACAGAGAGGAGCAGAGGGGCGCCGAGAGGTTCGCCATCCCAGCACTGCGACCTGAGCCACCATGGCAGACGGTCGGCCCCTGCGGGCTCCGGCCGAGCCCTGTGCACGCTCCCACGTGCCCATCAGGGGCGAGCACCTGAGCACCAGGCGTCTGTGCCATGGATGAGGAGCCTGAGGCCCACAGAGGGGAAGTGACTTGGCCCAAGCTCAGTGGTGGAGCTGGGATTCCGGGTTCAGCTCATCTGTCTGACAGTGGCTCTCAGGTCACGTGGCCTTTGTGAGGTTTTCCCCCCCGCAGGCTCTTAACCTCCCTGAACCTCTGCTTCGGGGGCCCAGGGGACTCCGTGGGCTCAGATCACTGAGAACCACCTCCACCATGGGCATTGGCCACTTGGGGACAGGGGCAACGAGGACGCGGCCAGCATGGGCACCCCCGCCCCACCCCCATCAGCTGACCCAGTTCCCAAGGACAGTCACGCTCGAGCCCTCCACAGGGACAAGAGGAAACGCTTGGCTGCTCTTCCGGCAGCAGCCTCCAGAAATGGAACATTCCCCCAACCCCCCACAGTATACCTCGGTTCTCATCCGGCTCAAGGCCCTGGGCTCAGCACCCGCAAGAGACCATCCCCCTTCCAGCAGCGCAGCCACAGGTCGCAGGCCCTCTCCCTTGTAGACTGGGCCCCAGAGGCCGGGTACCTGGAAGGCCCACTCCCACCCCTTCCTCCTCCAGGGCCTGCCTGCCTGTTGCCTCTCCCGGGGAGCCCTCCTAAACTCCAGGCCACCCGACCCCTCATCCTGCGTCTTGGGCCTCCTCCCCTATCAGAGCCAGGTCACCCTGGGATGGTGTTTATGGGACCAGGACCCGCCGGCTGTGACCCCTGGAGTCCAGTGTGCCCTGGCAGTCGCCCCTCCTGCCAAGCCCTTCGTCGGCAGGATGTACAGACAGTGCCACAGAGCCACGGCTTCTCCCCCGGGGGCGCGGGGGAGCAGCAGAAACCACATCCTCTGTCCCTGAGAGGAAGGTTCAGGAGCCTGCCAGGCCCGTCCCTCACTGCCCGCTTTACTGGGCTCCTTGTCACTTTGGAACCATGTGCCGGATTCCAGGTTTGATATTAACCTTCAAAAGCTTCCACCAAGCCTGTTTTCCCCCCACAGCACTGACTCTGTTAAAGCCAGACCTCAGCCCTCCTTTCCTCGGAACCCTCCATAGCTCCCAACTCACCACCTCCCCAGAGCCCTCCAAAATTTCCTTCTCCCCAGCCTGTGACTTCAACTCAATCCCCTCCAGCCAGCCGCTCGGGTCTTCGGCCTCAGGACCTTTGCACTAGCTCTTCTCTGCCTCCAGGCTCTGTCCCTAACCTCCTTCAGGTTTGTTCAAGTGTCACCTTCTCCCCGAGGCCTGCTCTGGCCCCTACCCAAGATGACGAACCTCTTGAGTCTTTCTTCCTTCCCTGCGTTACGACTCTCCAAGCGCTGACCGCCCAACAGCGCTGGCCTTCTCATCCCGTGTTATTTTCCGGGTTCACCCTATAGGGCAGGGATCGGAATCTGCACTGTTCACTCTGGGTCCCCGGGGCTCCCTCTGGGTGTACCTACTGACCTGCTCAATAATCGTATGTGTGACTGAACGACTATCAGAAAGATAATATGGTCCCCGCCTCGGCTTCTGAAAGCGGGCCCAATTCCGAGGCCCCCAAGCTGAAGAGATGGGAGACTGGACAGGGACTGAGTCTGGCAAAGCCACCTACTGTCTCTTCCTCCCTCTCCCCCCGCCCCCCAATCCTTCCTTCCCAAGATCTTGACACTAAAGGCCCAGTCCTGAGCTGGGCTCCTGTTCTGGTCCAAGCGTGTCACAGCAGGTGCCACAGACACTCCAAAGAGACCCAACACAGCAGAAGCCGGGGGGCGGGACCTCCTGGAGGGGACGACCTGCCCCCGAGTCCAGCCCCGGCCCGCCCCAGGACGGGGGCGGCAGGCCAGGGCAGCGGTGGGCAGAGAGCCCGGGCACTGAGGACGCTCCGGGCCCAGGGGGTCTGGGGAAGGAGGGGAGTCTCCCACGGCCAGGGCTGCCTCTGTGCCAGTCTCCCCGTGAAGAGAATAGCAACCTGAGAAACAGACGGGAGGGGCTTTGCCCGGAGCTCCACAGCCCTGTGCGCACTGGAACGCGGAGGATTTTTTTAATGATCCCCGTCGCAAAGACTGAGTCAGAGGCCTGAAGGCTGAGCTCAGAGCCTGTGATGCCTGGAGACTCCCTCTCAGCTCGTGCCCAGCAGCCAACGTGGAGGTCCCCGCAGCAGAGCCGCACCCCGCTGTCCGTCTCCTACCTCCCCCCTGCTGGCGCACAGAGAACAAGGCCGGTCCCACGGTGCCGAGGAGCCCAGCCCAGGGCCCGGAGCATACCAGGATTGAAGCAGGAACCGGGCCCTTGTCCAGCACCCGTGCTGCCGACCCAGAGGCGCCGGCCACCCTCTCCCTCCACCCTCTCCCTCCGCAGGGCTCCCCACGTGCATCCTAACTGCAGGGCAGTGAATGCACTCGCAGATTTTTTCTAGAAAGACGTTCTGCCCTCCTTCCAGGACTTGTTCCCTGGTCTCCTTCAGGTCTCAGCTCTAAACAGCCCTCAGAGGGGAGGCCCACCCCGACCACCCTGGCGTCCCCCCCACCCCGCCCTCCCCACCCTGAGACCCCTGTGCTCGGGTGTCCTGCTAAGGCTGGAGCTGCAGGAGAACAGACTCAGTTTTGGTCACTGTTCTCTCTGGCGCCTGGTAGCTAGTAGGTACTTAACAAAAATTACTGAGTGCCCTCTTCAAAGTCATCAGGTGCCGCAGCCTGGGACGACATCACCCTGAGTCCCAAGTGGGTCCCCGCTGTGCTTTGGGCATCTCCCAGGCCCTTTGGGAAGGTGTCCTCAGAAGGGAGATGACAAGCACATGCCACCACCTTTGGGGTAATGGGCCACCCGGGGCACAAGGGAACAGCCCCAAGACGGTGGCCGCAGTTCCCTTAGGCTGGGCTTCCGGAGGAGTCCTTGGGCCCTCCCGTTTCAAAGGAGCGGGAGGAGGCCCAGAGGGCGGAAGGCACCCTCCTTGCCNTCTACTCCATAGGCTCGCTTTCAGGATATGGAATGGCTTAATTCCAAAGTGCTTAGAGGAATGCCCAGTTCATAGTGAGCACTCGATAAACATTTGTATTATGACTTTCTGTCATGCAAGTGTCTGGTAGTTTCCTGCCCAGAGTGTTGCTGACCACATTTCCATTGGGGGGGGGGGGGGGGGGGGGGTGTTACAGGAAGAAGAGGGGTGGGCATGCCTAGCCACGCCCAGCCTGGAGTTCCAGCCCCTCTAGGTGCCTCAGTCCCCCTACAAGGAAATGGGACAACACAGAACACAGCTGTGGGGCTGCTAGGAAATCAAATTCCATGGTGCTGGGCCCACAGGAAACACACAAATAGCTTAGCTGCCAGTCAGGGAAATGCACAAGACTGGCCTTGGGGTATCAGGGCTTTCTTTTTTTTAAGATTTATTTATTTATTTATTTGACAGAGAGAGAGAGAAAGAGAGAGAGAGAGAAAGAACACAGGCGGGGGAGTGGCAGAGGGAGAGGAGGAAGCAGGCTTCCCACTGAGCAGGGAGCCCAATGCGGGGCTCGATCCCAGGACCCTAGGATCATGACCCGAGTTGAAGGTAGGCGCTCAACAACTGAGCCACCCAAGCGCACGCCCCTTTTATTTGGGGGAGAGAGAAAGAGAGAGTGCGTGTGCACAGTCGTGCCCAAAACNGGGGGGGGGGGGGGGTAGCGGGAGAATGAGAGAGAGAGAGAGAGAGAGAGAGAGAGAGAGAGAGAGTGAGAGTGAGAGTGAGTCTTGGGCAGACTCTGCCCGACTAGGAGCCACTGGAGTCCAACTAGGAGCTCGATCCCATGACCCTGAGATCACAATGGGCAGAAATGAAGAGTCAATCAAACACTAAACCAATGGAGCCACCCAAGCGCCCTGGGGTCTCAGGGCTTTGCATGGAGGAGGCCCGCCCCGGTCTTCATGGACATTTCCCGTCCCTTCCCCATTCTCAACCCAGCGAGGAGGGAACACCAGGCTGACTCCTGGCAGCTGGAGATGGGGTCTGCCTTCCCCTACCCCGGCGACCACAGGCATGCTTACCTGGGATGGGAGGAGACCCTGAGTCTGATCAAATGGCTCCAAACAAGAGGAACTTTGCAGAGGCTTTAGCCAACCAAGAAGAGGCAAAGCATGTGGCACGCCCGGAGCTTGCTTGGTCCTCAGGCTCCCTCTGATTCGGGACAAGTCACACAGGCCTCCCATTCTAGGAAACACGGCCACTGGGAAGGTGTGCTATTGTGATTTATAGTAAGAAATACATACTTGTATTTCTTCCCTCCATTTTTGACACAGAGCTCCTAAAATCCTTGGGAAGCCCTAAGTGAGAAGAGCAATAAAGGGGTCTTAACATTCCTAAAAAACCCCTTTCAACCTCACATCAGTTTATGCTAATGAGGAGACTTCTGGAAAGCACAGTAAGGATGTGAGCTGCTTGCCAGGGGGACCAATTTATGTGATTAGAGGAACTTTTAGCCCCTCCCTTCCCACCCCTACCTCAAGAGGGCTGGAGGTTGAATCATTCACCAATCGCTAGTGATTTAATCAATCGTGCCTCTGTAATGAGGCCCCATAAAAGTCCCAAAAGGTTGGAGCTCAGAGAGCTTCCCGGCTGCTAAGCACGAGCTGGTTGGTGCTGGGAGAGGGGAGCCCCTCCCCCACACCCTGCCCTACGCTCTCTTCCCTCTGGCTGCCCCCCGAGTTCTATCCTTTTTACAGTAACCACCGATCTAGGAAGTGAACGGTGTCCCTGAGCTCTGGGAGCCGCTCCAGTGAATTCAGTGAGCCTGAGGAGGGGGCCCTGGGAACCTCAGATCTGTAGCCAGATGGTAAGGAGACAGAGGACATCCCGGACTCAAGGTGGGAGTGGAGGGCGACAGGCTGGTGGGACCGAGCCTTTATCCTGGGGTGTCTGATGCCATCTCCAGGCAGGCAGGCAGTGTCGGAACGGAGGGGACTGTAGGCCACGCAGTCAGTGTCCACTGAGAACTGGAGAACTACTTGGTAGTGTGGGAAAAACCCCACGTACACAGGAGAAAGTGACGGCCCCAGCCCCCGCCTCACCCGACATCCCGGCCAGCCCTCCGCCTGCCCGTTTCCTCCTCAGGACACAAGGCCCTTGCCCTGAGCACTATCGAGTCCACCAGCTTTACAGAAAAGGCTCCCCAGCGCTAAGCTCCCGGGGAAAGGCACCGGACAAAAAGCCGCTGATAATCCCGCCTGCCTTTCACTGGCAGGGAAGAGGCACCGCAACAGCCCACAGGGCGAGCTCAGGTACCTGCCTACTGCTGCCGGAGCATCAACTGGGGCCAGGCCCTGTGCTGGGCACCGGAGAGAGCTGTGGACAAAGCACATCAGTGCCCCCGCCCTCTGGCACTGACACTTGGGAGGAGAGAAACCATTTAGAAAATATGAGAATAGGATGAGGCTACTAGATCCAGGCTGCGGAGGAACTCAGGCAGCAGTGATGGGGTGGGGGGTGGGGGCCCTGGACTCACACTCAGGAGATGAGGAGGAGGAAGGTGCTCCAGGGAGGGAGCACAGTAAGGGCAAAGGCCCGGAGGCCTGCATGAACAAGCTGACCTTGAGGATGAGCAAGGAGGGAAGACGGTGGCTGCAGCTAGGGACCAGGAGGAGGTGAGGTCCCAGAGGCCAGCAAGGCCCTGTTGGGGTCAGAAGGCCTTGAAAAGGAAGCTGGGAGCCAAGCCCTGCCATCCCCTCTCTGGCGCCTGAGAACACCAGCCAAGCTCAAGGGCTAGGCAGGCCACATTCCACACAAGAACAGTCCCCAGGACCCAGAGTTTACCAGGCCAGGGTGTGGCACCCAGGGAGAAGCGGGGTTCACCCAGGGGCCATCAAACTTCCTGGTGGCTGTGGTTTTAGGTAATTATTTTTTTAAGATGTTAAGTAATCTCTACACCCAATGTGGGGCTCTAACTTACAACCCCAAAATCAAGAATCGCATGCTCTACTGACTAAGCCAGTCAGGTGCTCCACGGGGGCTTAGGTAATTCTTCAACTAAGCAGATTAAAAGTAATGGCTCACCAAGAGCAGTCTGGACCAGAAAGGCATCACTGGGTGTCACAGGCATCAAGAGGACTGAGGCCCGTGGCAGAGCCACACTGTGAGACGCCAGACCCCACAGGAGGCAGCAGCCACACACCAAAGCCACGTGAGGTGCCAGGGCCACAAGGGAGGTACCACCATCACCCCCATTTTACAGTTGAGGAAGCTGAGACACAGAAAAGGAGGCCACTTGCCCCAGGCGCCAGATCCTAGGGGTAGTGTCTGCTCCAGAGTCCTGCTCTCCAGAGTCAGCTGGACAAAAGTCTACTCTCTAGAAGCAGTGCAGTCCCACGCAGCCCCTAGAGGGCCCTCCACCAACCACCATGTCCCCCACTACACTTAGCCTCCTCCCTCTTATTAGTGGGGTGTCCCGCCCCCCCGCCCAGCTAGGGCACACCTCTGCTGTTCACTGCCCTGCACCACCACAGCGCTGCCCAGGGCCAGGCCTCACCACCTCTTGCCTGGTTCAAGACTAACCTCTCCCTGGCCTTCCTGCCTGTCCTCCTTCCATGGGCCAGCCAGTGGCCTGAGCCAGTCTCTCCCCACCCATGTGCTCTTTGGGCTCTCATGCCTGATCCCTCACCAGACTGCCAGGACATGTCACCTGCCTCCTGACCCTCCCCCCAGCCTCCCTTCACAGCTTCACACATGCTGTTGCCCCTGCCCAGAATGTTCTCCCTGGGCCCCTGGCCCAAAGTCAATCCAATGGCCAGTCCTGCCCCCTTGCAGCCTGACCACAGCACCCCCACACTGCCTCCCTGGCATCCGGCAGAGGTCCAGCTCAGAACGGGCACGCATCTGCTGGCAGCAACGAGAGACCAGAGATGCCACAGTCAGGTGGAGAAGGAAGACTATGTGTGCTGAGACACAGCAAAGGTCACTACTGTATGGGACACCTGGGCCTCGCTTCCCACTTCCACCACCAGCCCAACAGGATCCGACCACAATTCTACCTCCTGGGCTGCCACCCTGTCCCCACCTGCCCCAGGCACCACTCCCACCTCTTCCTGTCCCCTGCCCTGGGCGGGCTCCTGAAGTCTCTCTCATCAGCAGCCACAGGATCTGGGCAAGTGACACCTGGGCCTAAGGGTGCACCCCACCAAGTGGGTTTAGGGCTGGGCTCTCACGATGACACTCCTGTGTGCTCTTGAGCAAGTGGCTTCATCTCTGGAAGCCCCGGTTCCCTCCTCTGTAAAGTGGGGATGACGGTACCGGAGACCCCAGCGTTAGTCCAGGTCAGGTACTAGGCTGATGTGCACCCTCAGAGTTTCTGCCTTCAGTGCTCTTCACATGTGCCACTCTCTGCTGGAAGGAGAGCTCCCCCTTCCCTGACACCCCAACACACCTGTCAGCCTTGGCTCCAACATCACTTCTTCAGAGAAGCCCCAGGATGCCCTACACTCTAGGATGAAGTTAGTCACTCTCCCCTCTCCACACACACTCCAGGCCTGTCTGTCTTCCCACCCCCCACCCCCGGTCTCCCCCTTCTATCCCCTGGCACCAATGGGAATGCCAGGTGGGCAGGTGGCAGGTGGCAGCTGCCTTGGTCCCATCACTGCTGTGCCCTGAGGCTGGACCAGCCTGTGGCACGCACTAAGTGCTCAGTGGACCACAGCTGGTGACGGCCACCACGGAGATGGTGGGGGAGCCCTCCCGCCATGACACAGCCTCCCACCTTCCAGTGCAGAAAACAGCAGCCCTGTTCTCCCGGCAGGCTATCTGGAACAGGACGGCAGAAAGCACAAAACCGCAGCCCCTGAGTCAGCACCGCACAGGGAGGACCCGGAGTGTGCCAGGCACTGTGCTGCAGGTTGGACGTATTGAATAACGTGGTCTTCATGGCAACCGACAAAGTCAGCGCTATTATTATCTTCACTGTCCAGACAGGAAGCACATCGTGAGCAGCCGTCCCTCCCCAGGGGCCGTGAGGCCAGTAAGCTGCACAGTCACAATCCGAACCCACGCTGTCCCAGCTCGCAGGGCCGACCCCCCAGGACAGAGGCTTTCCCCGTGTGGCCTGGGACCAGAGGCACGCCCACCAGCATCAGCTGATAACTCATTAAAAATGCATATCCTCAGCCCCACCCTCTGGCAACCTGCTCAATGGAAAGCGGAAACCCACTGGGCCATGCCTTCTGTGACTCTCTGACCACAGTCATCTGAAACCCCCGGCTCTGCTATCGCCAGTCTTGGCCCAGCTGATTGGACCCCTAAATCCACAGGGAGCAGCCCATTGGCTCGCCTGTGGCCTATGACATGGCAGAGCTCACAAGGACGAAGTGCCGGCCAATCGGCTACCGCCTTTCACTGGAGCCACGCCCCCTCACAGGTGGGCTGGGCGGAGTCAGAAGATGAAAATGAGAGCACGTGGCTGGGGCACAGCACAGGGGAGGAGCTGAGGTCTGACTCGGTGATGCCCATCCTGGATCGGGTGCCCGGCGGGTGCCCAGCGTAAAGGGAGGAGGCCTGGTTAAGCTTCAGTTTGCCCGTAAAATGGGAGTGTGTCAGCTGCCTTCTTAGCACGGGTGTGTCTAACCGGGTCATGCAGTGAGCCTGGCACCCTCTGAATGCTGAACCGACCAAGATTGATACTCCAGGTCCGTGGGGAAGCAGCACGGAGGCCACCACGGAGGCTGTGGAGGGAGGCGAGGCCATGCCCCCTAGAGCTCCCCTGTCCCCTTCCAGCGTCTGACCTGAGGTGCTTTCCAAGGAGGCCTCAGTGGGTTTTACACTGAAGACATGCCCACCTCATGCCAGACTTGTGTGCAAAGAACAGAAATAAACTGAGGCCACCCAGGGGAAGACAGAAAAAAATCTATATGCGAGCCATTCTATATTCAATGGGTGGGCCTCTCTCTCCCCAAAGCCAACGTGGTCATATAAACAGACACAGTGGCGATGCGGCTCTAAGGAAAAGAGGCGGCAGAACAACAGAATGTAGGAGGGGATTGATCAGAGCAGCTGGAAAACGAGCCAGGGAAGATATCTGGGGGGACAACTGGCAACGTGGGTATGGACTGGCCATCAGATACCAGGCAGGAATGATTACTTTTCTTGGGTGTGGCTCTGTGACTGTAGCAATGTGTCCTTAGTGCAAGGGGAGTCTCACTGAAGTACTCTGGGTTGACGTTACAATGTCTGCTACTGATTTTGAAAGCGTTCAGCAAAAATGTGTTATCCACAGCATAGCCAGCAAACATGATGCCTAGCAGCGGGGCCACAACGAAGGACATGAAGGGTGGGTGTTCACCGAACTGGGCTTCAACTATGCTACCCACGTGGAGACCATGAATTCAAGCCCAAACGACAGCCCAAGACCCTGGACGCTGCCATCGGCCCCCTCATTCCTGCTGGGCGCTGCGTCCACACTCATTTCCTGCTGCAGCGGCGAGCTGTCCCACTGTACCTGTTTTTGAGAAGATGAGCTGCAGAATGAGAGGCCGCCGGGTGACGATTCCTGAACCTCGGGGAAGGAAGTCCCTGTGGGAGGGGAAAAGGACAGAAGTTACTCACGCGGCTGGTTTGCAAGGCAGGAAGTGTGACCACACATGTGGAGCAATCCTGTCCTGCAAGTGAGGCAACGTCAGCAAAGACACCAGCCCCAGCCTGGCACTGGGAAAGGCTGTGACCTTGGAGGGTCCTGAAGCCACAAGGGGCGGAGGAGGGACTGGAATGAAGGCTGCTGATGGATGGTACCGTTGCCCTCCGGCTGGCTGCGCTCCAGCCCCAGCCCCAGCCTGCCCAAAGAGCCCTTTCATGGACAGATATCTGAACAATCTCCCCCACACCTCCAAGAAATCTGTACGTTTCCTATATACATGTTATAAACTGATGTAATGTCACATGTATAATATAAAGATGAAATAAAAGTAGCTGATGACAAAATATGATGTATCTCACGTCCCAAAAAGACAAATCGATACAGGCAGGAAGTGGATCAGTGCTTGCCCAGGGGTGGGAAACGAGGAGGGAGACTCTGGGGTGCTGGACACGTTCTAAAACTTGACTGTCGTGGTCAACTTACTAATATTTACTGTAAATTTACTAAAAATATCACTGCATTTGGGCGCCTGGGTGGCTCAGTGGGTTAAAGCCTCTGCTTTCGGCTCAGGTCATGATCTCAGGGTCCTGGGATCGAGGCCTGCTTCCTCCTCTCTCTCTGCCTCTCTGCCTACTTGTGATCTCTCTCTCTGTGTCAAATAAAGAAATAAAAATCTTTAAAAAAATAAAAAAATTAAAATAAAAATATCACTGCATTTGAAATGGGTAGGTTTCCTAATACATAAACAATCCCTCGATAAAGCCGTGAAATAAAAAAGGTATGTCCTGTGCATTTCACTATGGAAATAGTCAGGCACCACCCGCACCTGCTTACACTAACACATGTGGATTCGTGCCAAGTAGGGCGACCTGAAGGCACCCTGGACCAGTGAGAAAGGAAAGTCAAAGAGGAGGGATCCAGGTGGGCACTGGAGTGGAAGGGGCACTTTCAGAGATCATTAAAGCCACACAAAAGATTCTTGTGTTGTCTCATGTAAAATGGAGAAAGGTTCTAGGGTCAGAGAATTTCAAACAAGGTCTGCGCCGAGATAAATGTTCAGGTCATCTGCAATTTGGGCAGGACACAGGCCAAGTGGTCCGGGGCATCCCTGCTGGGACAGTCAGAGAAGGCCCCTCTGAGAAGGGGAAACAAGTGAGCCACACGCAGGGCTGCAGATCGGGCAGGGCGGGGAAACAGCAAGGAGGCCCCCAGCTTACGACGGCCCTCGCCAGAGGGGGCAGCCCAGTGTCTCCAGGAGAGCAAAGCCACTTCACGGCAGATACCAGGCTCTCCCAGGGACAGGGCAGGCCTGCTGGTGGCTGTTAACCTCTCAGGCACCACACATGGCCTTGGCCCTAGCCCCAAGCCCCCTGGCTCAGAGGCAAAGACCTGGGAGGCAGGGACAGGAGGCCCCTCGCAACATCAGAGACATGGCATCCTGGAAACCAGCAGCGCCGGCCACCCAACACAGAGTCGGCGACAACAGCGGTGACAGTGTGTGCGTCCTTTGCCAGAATCTCCCACTCTGCCTCTCCAATGCAACCCAACGGGCCTGTGACCCAACGATACAGAAGCATGGGAACGCATCCCCCCTGGCGGTCTGTGTGCCACCCCCGCCCCAGGCCGTGTGTGTGACTGACATAGGGTCCTTTTCTCCGCTGTCCCGTGTCTGGTGGCATGGATTAGGCCACAGTTTGCTCATCCATTCTCTCACTGACGGGACACTTGAGGGTCTTTCCAGTTCAGGTTCATTACAAATACAGCTGCTGTGAACATTTGCACCCAAGCCTCTCGTAGACACAACGCCCCCGTTTCTCCTGCTGAGTCAGAGGGTGGACCTGAACAGGCAAAACTAGTCTCTGGAGATAGAAATCAGAGCAGTTGGTTCCCTTTGGAGAACTGATTAGAAGGGGCACGAGGAACTTTCTGGGATGACAACATCCTCTATCTTGTTCTGTCCGGTGGTTTCCTGAGTGTATGCATTTATTTAAAAACAAACAAACAAACAAACAAAAAAAACAAGGTTACTAGACTTCAGGGAGTGGTGGGAATGTGGACTGAAATTCACGGGGTCCGGCCTCTGACCCCAGCTCACCCGGCCTCTGGGCCCGCACATCTGACTCAAAAGCTGCTGGCATCTCCCCAGCCCCGGCCAAGCCTTCGGCCACTGGTGCCGGCACACACTGTCCTGGGACTGTTCCGGGCGTGGCTGGGGGGCCAGGCACCGTGAGCGCACTGGTAACCCCACGCACCGCGGACAAGGAGAGCCTCAGCGGAACACGAGGGGGACCGGCGCGCCGCCCGAGAGAACCCCGAGAGCTCCGGGCACACGCGGGGAAGGCGGCGGCTTTCTGGGGCTGGGACTTGGTGGGGAGCGGGAAGGTCGGCTGGAGGGTGCGGCCTGGGCAGGGGAGGCACGGCCCGAGGGGGAGAAGGCTGAAGGACGAGGCTGGGAGGGCGCACCAGGAGCCCTGGGATTCCTCCGACGGTGTTTCCAGAAGTTCTCAGACTGCTGAGTGGAAAGAGCAGCAACACCCACCTGCAGCCTGGACAGTCCCCCCTCCAGAGCAGCTCCCCCGAAACTCCCAAGAGCCTCGGTGAGGAGGGGCCTGTCCGGCTGCGCCCCCTCGCCCACCCGGAGGGTTTCCTGACACAAGGCGGCGGGAGCACTCTTGGGGCCTTCCTGAGCAGGAGGAGTACCTCTTGGGGCCTTCCTTCCCCTGGAAAGGAAACCACCTCCCCGGGTAGCTCTGCCCAGGACACTGTCCACTTAGCGGAGTCAACCCTCAAGCCTCAGTGACCTGCTTCCTCTGCCCTGAGCCACCCCACCCACGCCCGCTGCGAGGGCCGCTGCGCACCAGGCCGCCCTGCACACGGGGCAACTCGGCCCAACCTCCCTTTCTCTCTCCTCTCGGTTTCCCGGTCAGTAGGATGGACTAACCCCACCCACCCGAGGTCAGCTGGGTACCAAACAGGTACCCCCGTGACTCCCCCCCACCACAGCTCTGGCTCAAAGGACACCTCCCTAGGCAGACATCCTCCCCTTGCTCACAGCTCCAACCCCCACCCTAAGTTCCTCCTACCTTCATTCTTTTCCTCATCACTAACACTCCAAGCCCCTCGTCCGCTTCCCCACCCCTCCCCGCCACGCAGCTCCCCAGGACAGGATCTCGGCTCTATTCCGTTCCCTGGCACAGAGTTGGGCTTCCATAAGTGGTAACCATGGTCATTTCTGCACCCTGGTCCTCCTCCAGGAAGCTCCTCCCAGGTTACCTACGGTTATCTTTCGAAAGCAAAGACCAGGGATCCAAGCCTCCCTCCCGAAGAAGTCGCTCGATCCACCCCACGTGTGACGGGGTCCTCGACCTGCCCATCCCACCACCCCCAACCCACCCCGGCCATTTCCGTACTTCTGGCTTCCAGCCTTTGCAGGGATGGTTCTCCCTGCTAGGAAACCCCTCCCCGCAGATGCAGTGCAGTCCAGGGAGGACTGCGCCCCTCCCTCCCAAATATATACCCCTTCTCACTCCCACGACATGCCCTTCAACAGAAGTCCAGTCCTGTGACAGCATACGACTTCACCTGACCTGGTCACTATTGGATCTCCAGGACCTAGAACAGTGCCTGGCATACAGCAGGTGCTCATTAAATGTTTGGTGAGTGCCCAGGAGGAACACGGACTCTGGAGCCAGAGAGCCGGGGTTCAAAGCCCAGCAGGGAGGGGAAGGCACAACAGGAGGTGGCACCAGGGGGCAGATCAGAAGCACCAGCTGTTTATTTACTGTTGTTTGAACAGAGTCTAAGATCCCGCCAGGAACCCTTGGCTTCCAGCCCCCTAGATGGGTGGGGATGCCTGCCTGAGGGAACAACGGAAGCTTAAAACCCAGGCTGACAAGTGGGCAGGTGGAGGCCTTCCCGGGGGGAGGAAAAACAAACAGATAAGCCAGCAGAGGATGAGTCAGAGCTGGTAAGTGCCCAGGTCACCCCTCACCTGGGCAGCATGATAGCAGAAGGCCCAGCAAGTGCCCTAGGCTGGGATCCCTTCCTCATCACCGTATCCTTGTGGGGGGTCACTCAAAGCCTCAATGTGACCAGGACACCTCAGCACAACACCAGCCACAGGAAGAGCCCTCAGCAGGAGCCCCATGCTCCAGGGACCTGTTTGTACCCAGCTCACTCTCTCAGGCTGACAAGAGCCCAGACGGGGAGCACGGGCTGCCCCCCAACCCGGCTCTAATCCCATCTTTGGCAACATCTCAGCAAACACTCTAGCAACACCAAAAGAATGACACCAGGGCCAAATACCCCAATTTCCCAGATAGGCAAACGAAGGCTCAGAGTTTCAGGGCATGCCCAGGCAACTCGGGGAGGACGGAGCAGAGCTGTGATGGGAACACAAGTGGGATGACAATGAGCCAGACCACCTCCCCTATCACCCCCACGCCTCCCAGGGCCTCCTCCGTGGTTCTGCTAGAACGAAGGCAGAGATCATCGCTTGGCCTGGGGAGCCTCACCATCCCGTCCACGTGCCCCACGGGGCCCCACCCAGTCCCTGCCTCATTACCAGCCATCTAGACGCCATCCAACGGTAACCATTGGTCCCCCAGAGCCCAGCCCGCACTCAGTGGTCCCAGGCAGGTGCCACTGTGTCCTTGGGGTCACCCCAAGGGGCAGATAGGCTGACTCAGACAGCAGACCAGGGCTCCGCTCACCCGTCACTGCCCACCCCGCCCCACCCCGCGGGCTCTGCCGGCAGAGGGAGCCGAACCCACCCACTTCTCTGCACATCCAAGGCCATCATGCAGGCCATCCGTGTTTGCCTGGACCAGTGCAGCTGCTGCCTCTCCGGCGACTCTCCGGCTACCCACCCTCACCCCCAGAGTGGCCACAGGGCGCCTGTGGATGCCCCGTCAGAGCATGTCCCCCCTCTGCTCAGAGGCTGCCCAAAGCTCCCACCTCCCTCGGGGTAAAACCCCAAGTCCTCTCTGAGGCCCACAAGGCCCTGCACAACCTACCCAGGCACCCTCCTGGCCCTGGCCCTCGCTCAGCTCCTGCTATACTGTTCTCTGCCATGTTCCCCCAAAACAGGTAGGTTCCTGCCTCAGGGCCTTTGCACTGGCTACTCTCTCAGCCTAAAACTCCCTGCAACATCCACAGGGCCAACTAGCAACTCCTGCCTAAGCTACCTCTTCTGTACCCACTGCTTGGCACCCACCGAATATGAAGCAGGTCCTACTCTGTTATCTGCCATCCGGCTTGATTCTCAATTCTTCTCATAACTGGCATCTTCCAATTTACTGATTTGTTCATATGGCTGTGGTCTGTCCCTTCCCTCCCACCCCCCCATTAGAGGAGCAGCCTTATGGGAGCAGGGCTCTCTGCCTGGCACGTTCTCCAGTCTCTCCTCAGCTCTCGACAGCGAGCCAGGCATGAGGGAGGTGACCAATGTCGGTGGGATGAAGGACCAAATCTGCCACTGTCCAATGAGACTGAGGCTCAGATGGGGGGTTGGGCGGTCTTGTTGACTTTCCCAATCCCACTCCAGGTGCCACCCCTTCTAGAATCCCCAACAGGCTCCTCCCTGCTCAGCAATCCTGCAGGTTCCAGAACCCGCCCCACCCTTGGCTCTCTGCCATGCAGTCACCTGCTCGAAGGTCTCATCTAGAGCCCAGGGCAGGCCAGAAGTGGCCATGGAGATGAGCAGCCATGGCTCTTGGGCCTCTCAGGCCCCACCTGGAACCGGGCACTGCCAATTCTTTTCTGGACTATCTGTGCAGGTCTGGTCACCTTTCTGTGCCTCAGTTTCCTCATTCGTAAAGTGGCGATAATGTCACTTGCTTCCTAGTTGGAAGGGTTTGCAAAGTTCTTACCATGGTACCCAAAAGAGACCATTCGCCCTCTACACTCAAGGGAAAACTGGACACGATATGAATCGGACCATGACCCTCCTTGGCTCCAAAGGGCTCCTGATGGCCTCCAAGGCCCTGAGCAATTGCCCTGTCACCTCCCTACCCTCACCCCCACCCTCACTCACTCCCTTAACCATACTGCTGGTCAAGGTACAGCAAACAGGCCAAACCTACTTCTGCTGCAGGGCCTTTGCACATGCTGATCGTCTTCCTGGAATGACCAGCTCCTCTGAGCCTTTCCACAATCTTGGCTTCCTCTGGTCACCCAGAACTCAATTCTGATATCAACTCTTTTGAGAAGCTTAACTACTGACACTCCCACCCCATATCATCCTGTTTTCAGTCTCCTCAGTGGGTCGGCAAGGATGGCCTCTCCCTGCAAGGATGGCCTCTCCCTGCGGCAGTGCTTCCCAGAGTGAAATCTGTTAACCACCTAGATCTCCATCAGCACGGAATTGGCTAAATCAATCTTGGAACTGGCCCAGGAGGCAATCCAGGCCACAGTGCTAAAAGCAAAGTGTGATGCAAAGTGTGTGTCCTCCAAATTTTTTCCTTTAATGCCTGTGCACATTTCCTGCCTGTCTGGGGACAACAAACAGAAGAGACACCTGAGCCTTGATGGAAATCGTGTACAGAAGGCAAGTGGAAAACTTTGTTTTAACAGTTTCTGTGACTTGAATTTTGGTCTTCCATAACTTTTTTATAACGTTTATAATAGGTAAATATTAATTTTGGGGGCGCCTGGGTGGCTCAGTTGGTACTCGTCTGCCTTTGGCTCAGGTCATGGTCCCAGGGTCCTAGGATAGAGCCCCACATTGGGCTCCTTGCTCAGCGGGGAGCCTGCTTCTCCCTCTCCCTCTGCTGCTCCCTCTGCTTGTGCACTCTCTCTCATAAATAAAGTTTTTAAAGATATACACATATTAATTTTTAACTTTTCAGTTGGACTGAGAAGCACCAAAGCAACCTGTTGGCCAAGCAGCATTTTTAGTTAACAGAAAAACCACTGGCAGTTGGGGCCCCAAGCTCCTGAGTCTGCCCTCCTGGGGGTCACCTGAGCATCCCCACTGCTCTACCCTGCAGCAGACAGCCTGGGTCAGGGGCCATCCCAGCTGCATGTCAGCTGTGTGACCTTGGCAGCAAGGTCACTCACACCCTGGGCCCAGCCTCCTCATTTACAAAATGGGCTGTGGCGGAGACAGGAGAAGACAGTGCAGGTACGGGGGCGTCAGCTGAATTGCCAATGCATCTCTATGGCCTGGTTGGCCACAAGTGGATCCCTAGTTCTGCATGTGTCACCGCACAAGGGGCCCAACTGAGCCCAGAGGCAGGCTGTTGGTAAATAGGCAGGAAAGCAAGCTTGGCAGTGTCCCACCACACTCCCAGCATTCCAGAATCATCCTTCGTCAAGTAGGAGAATGGGTGTGATTCCTCCCCTGTCCCCTCCCCAGAGGCCCCCCCAGATGTCTTCCCGACAGTCGGAGTCACACAAGACAGGGTGGCCCTACCACCCTTTCTCTGGTCATGCCTTTCTCACCCCCAACAGCCAATCTCTCGGCAAACCCTGCCTCCGACGCACCCAAACATAACCCCGTCCCCTGCTCGGTCCCAAACCCTTTAGGCTGAGTCCCCCGGGTGACAGCCACGCTTCCCAACCCTCCATGCTCGACTCTTGCCCTGCCCCATGTGCTTCCAGCCCGGCAGCCAGGGAGAGCTTGGCAAACCACAAGTCGGATTACACTGCCCACATGCTTAAAACCCACCAGTGGCTTCCAGCAAACCTGGGACAAAACCAACATCCTCCCCGCAGCCCACAAGGCCCAGCGCTGGTGCCACATCACCTCCCTGCCATTCTCTGCTGGCTCCCCCAGCTCCCGCCTCCGGGCCCCACGGACATCGGACATCAGTCTCCTTCAGGGCTCCTTTGCCTCCAGATGCCCCCACAGAGCCCTCCACCCTTTCTCCGGACGCTGGCTGGATGGCACCTGCCGGGAGAGGTCCCCGGAGTGCTTCCCCGGGCCGGGCTCTGTCCCCTCTCCATGCTTCCTTTCTGCATACTGGTCCCTGTTCTAAACCGTCTGCTCTGTGCACGGCCTGCTCCCCCGCAGCCAGCACCCCGCCTGGCACACGACAGGTACAAGGAGTGCACGGCGAGAGGGGCTGGCGTCTCCAGGGTCCGCACAACGCAGCACTGAGCTGAGCTCCGTGCACCCGAGTCTCTGTTCCGCCTTCACAGGGGCTCTCACCAACCCCGCTCCTCAGATGGGGAAACGGAACCCAGAGAGGTTTGGTCACCTGGACCAAAGCCACGTAAGCTAAGAGCAACCCCTCCCCACCAACACCAATCAGTGAGGCACCGACCCAACCGGCTTCATTCCTGTCCCATCTGCCGGCACCACCCTGGCCGCCACAGCGGAAACAAAGCTGAACTCTGAAGACAGGACGGCCAGTCACAGCTCCCTGTAGGGACAAATGGGCCTGGAGATCGTGACAGTGGACAGCACAGAGCCTGCAGCTGGACAGCTCAGCCACAGCCTCGCCCTGAGACCTGAACAAGGGCCTTCACTTGCCCAGATCTCGGGTTCTCCATGTATAAGATGCGGATAGTGACTGCGCCCACCCTGTCAGACTTTCAGCAGGATTGGAAGGACGAGTCACATGAAGCCCGGTGCCTGGCACATATAGGGCCTTATTCCACCAGACTGGCTGATAAGGGAGGTGGCAGACAGGGAGACCTTCCTTGGCACCTCAAGGACCCTGGCACAGTCTTTCCTGGCAGGCCTGACAAGATGATTCTAAATCTGCTCTCGCTCTGACACAGCAACCCCTTTCCAGGGATCAGCCCTGGGCACAGCAGACGCACAGCCCTGTCGCCTTATCCCAAGGCCCTCTCTGGAGGGGGAAACTAAAGGCTCACGTAGGAGAGTGAGGGGACTTAGTCGGGCTGGGCTGGACTGAGGACCAGCAAGCAGAAGTAGAGATGTCAGGGAAACAGAGGCAAGTCAACAGTGGTCATTGGGAGATGTCAATACCCCATCCTCAATAATGGACAGAACACTGGGCAAAAGAGCAACAAGGAAACAGAACACATGAACACCAGCGTAAACCAATGAGACCTAACAAACCCGCACAGAACCCTCCACCCTACAACAGCAGAATACACGTTCTTATCAAGGGCACATGGAACATTGCCCTTAGGCTGTATTAAGGTCAGGCCATAAAACCAGACTCATAAATGTCAAAGAACTGAAATCACACAAAGTATGTTCTCTGGCCACAGTGGAATGGAGTGAGAAATCAGTAACAGAAGGAAATTTAGGGAAATTCACAAGTACGTGGAAATTAATAACAACACACTCCTAAATAACCAGTGAGTCAAAGAAGAAAACACAATGGGAATTAGAAAATACTTTGAGATGAATAAAAATGAAAGCACAACATATAGGCCAAAACTTACAGGCTTCAGTAAAAGCAGGAGGCAGAGGAAAATTTACAGATATAGGCACCTATATATATATTTTAAAGATTTTATTTATTTATTTGTCAGAGAGAGAGCGGGGGGAAGCACAAGCAGGGGGAGCAGCAGGCAGAGCAATCAGAGTTCAGAGAAGCAGCTCCCTGCTCAGCAAGGAGCCAATGGGGGACTTGATCCCAAGCCCCTGGGACCACGACCTGAGCCAAAGGCAGACACTTAACCGACTGAGCCATCCAGGCATCGTTAGGCACCTATATTAAAAAAAAAAAAAAAGGGACAGGGGGACACCTGGGTGGCTCAGTCAGTTGGGTGTCTGACTCTTGGTTTTGGCTCAGGTCGTGATCTCATGGGTTGTGACATGGAGCCCCACACTGGGTTCCCCGCTCTGGGGAGTCTGTTTGAGATTCTCTCTCTCCTTCTGACTTCCCCTCCACTCTTTAATAAATAAACCTTAAAAAAAAAAAGAAAAAAAGAGGGGCACCTGGTGGGCCTATCAGAGAGCATGTGATTCTTGATCTTGGGGGTCGTGAGTTCAAGCCCCACACTGGGTGTAGATACGACTTAAAAATAAAATCTTCAGCGCACCTGGGGGACTCAGGCAGCTAAGCATCTGCCTTTGGCTCAGGTCATGATCCCAGGGTCCTGGGATCAATTCCTGCATCAGGCTCCCTGCTCAGCGGGGAGTTTGCTTCTCTATCCCTCCCCTGGCTCGTGCGCATTCTCTCTCTCCCTCTTTCACTCTCTCTCTCTCTCAAGTAAATAAAATAAATAAATAAATAAATACGTAAAAGATAAAATAAAATACAATCTTTAAAAAATAATACAAATGGGACACCGGGTGGCTCAGCTGAGTTGGTTAAGCATCTGCCTTTGGCAAAGGTCATGATCCCAGGGTCTTGGGCTCAAGCCCTGCATCAGGCTCTCTGCTCAGCAGGAGTCTGCTTCTCCCTCTCCCTTGGCCTGTCTCCCCCACTTGTGTTCTCTCTCACTCTCTCACTTCCTCTGAAATAAAACCTTTAAAAAAATTTTTAATAAATAAGTTAATTAAAAGTAAATTAAAAATTAAAAAAGACAGACATACAGACTGCAGGTTGTTCTATATCAATTATACCTCAATAAAGATTTAAAACTTTTTAGAAATTAAAAAAAAAA
>LNAC01000140.1:1238517-1249013 GCA_002007465.1 Ailurus styani | reverse complement strand
AAAAAAAAGAAAGAAAGATTTCAAATCAAAAATTACTTTCAGGGGTGCCTGGGTGGCTCAGTGGGTTAAAGCCTCTGCCTTCGGCTTAGGTCATGATCTCAGGGTCCTGGAATCAAGCACCGTGTCGGGTTCCCTGCTCGGCAGGGAGCCTGCTTCCTCCTCTCTCTGCCTGCCTGCCTGCCTGTCTGCCTACTTGTGATCTCTCTCTGTCGAATAAATAAAATAAAAAATCTTTTAAAAAAATTAAGAACTTGAGGGCGCCTGGGTGGCTCAGTGGGTTAATGCCTCTGCCTTCGGCTCAGGTCATGATCTCAGGGTCCTGGGATCCAGGCCCCCGCATCAGGCTCTCTGCTCAGCGGAGAGCCTGCTTCTTCCCCCTCTCTCTCTGCCTGCCTCTCTGACTACTTGTGATCTCTCTCTCTGTCAAATAAATAAATAAAATCTTTAAAAAAAAATTAAGAACTTGAAAAAAAGAAATCCAAAGNTCTGACTACTTGTGATCTCTCTCTCTGTCAAATAAATAAATAAAATCTTTAAAAAAAAAATTAAGAACTTGAAAAAAAGAAATCCAAAGCAAAGCAAACCAAAAGAAGGAAATAATAAAGATTATGAGGCAATAAATGAGATAGGAAATTAAAAAATAGAGAAAAACCAATAAAACCAAAGTTGGTTCTTTGAAAAGACCAACAAAATGGGCAAATCTTTAGCTAAGTTAACCAAAAAAAGACTCAATTTACTAAAATCAGTAACCTACCAATCTTTCAGAAATAAAAAAGGATTATAAGGAAATACTATGCCAACAAACTAAATAACCTAAATCAAATGGACAAATTCACAGAAAGACACAAAATACTGAAATCACTCAGAAAGAAAAAGATATCAAGGGGCGCCTGGCTGGCTCAGTTGGTATAGCATGTGACTCTTGATCTCAGGGTTGTAAGTTTGAGCCCCACGTTAGATATAGAGATTACTTAAAAATAAAATCTTAAAAAGAAAAAGAAAAAAAGAAAAAGAAATCTGCATAGACCTATAACAAGTAAAGAGACTTAATTCATGCTCAAAAACCTTCCCAAAAAAAAAAAAAAAAAAAAAAGCACAGGTCCAAATTTATCAGGACTTCACCAGCAAATTCTAAGAAACACTTAAAGAAGGTTTAACACTGATCCTTCACAAACTCTGCCAAAATATGTAAGAGGAAGGAACGCTTCCTTACTGGTCCTATGAGGCCAGCATTATCCTGATACAAAAGCTAGACAAAAACACAAGAAAACAAAAGACTGTTATTTCTTATGAATACAGACCAAAAAAATCCTCAAAAAAAAAATACGAGTAACCCAAATCCAACAGCATATAAAAAGGATTATCCACCATAGCCAAGTGAGATTTATCACAGGAATGCCATAATGGTCAAAATGTAAAGATAAATCAATACACCACATTAACAGTAAATTACAAAACTATACAATGATCTCAACAGATGCAGAAAAGGCATTTGATAAAATCTAACAACCTTTCCTGATAAAAACACTCAACAAACTAGGAATAGAAAGGAATTATCCCAGCCTGATAAAGGGCATTTGCACAAAACGTACAGCTAACATCACATCTAATGGTAAAGCACTTAAAGCTTTCCCTCTAAGATCAGGAACAATACAAGGATGTCCACTCTCACTTCTATTCCGTATTGTCTGGAGGTTCCAGACAAGGCAATAAGGCAAGAAAAAAAAAAGGAAAGAAAAAGAAGTGCATCCAAAGGAAGAAGCAAATTATTCAAAGATGACATGATCATGTCTATAGAAACTGCTACAGAATCCACCACCACCACCACCACCAACAACAACACAAAGACCCAAATAAATGAAAAGACACCTGGTGTTTACAGGCTGGAAAACTAACTTAATATTGTCAAGATGGCAATACTCCCCAAATTGATCTCAATCTTTTCAACAGGGGCAGCTGGCTGGCTTAGGTCATGATCTCAGGATCCTGAGATCAAGCCGCGCATCAGGCTCCCTGGAAGCCTGCTTCTCCCCCTCTCTCTCTCTCTCAAATAAATAAATAAAATCTTTAAAAATAAACGAATGAGTTAATGAATAAATAAATAAATAAATATTTTCAACGGATAGTACTGGGACAACTGGACAGCCACATGCAAAAGAATGCAGTTGGACTCCTACCTCACAAGATATATAAAAATTGACTCAAAATGGATCACAGACCTAGGGGCACCTGGGTGGCTCAGTCGTTAAGTATCTGCCTTCAGCTGAGGTCATGATCCTAGGGCCCTGGGATCGAGCCCCGCATTGGGCTCGCTGCTCAGCGGGGAGTCTGCTTCTCCCTCTCCCACTCCCCCTTCTTGTGTTCCCTCTCTCACTGTGTCTCTCTGTCAAATAAATNATTTTAAAAAAAAAAAAAAAAAATTGACTCAAAATGGATCACAGACCTAGGGGCACCTGGGTGGCTCAGTCGTTAAGTATCTGCCTTCAGCTGAGGTCATGATCCTAGGGCCCTGGGATCGAGCCCCGCATTGGGCTCGCTGCTCAGCGGGGAGTCTGCTTCTCCCTCTCCCACTCCCCCTTCTTGTGTTCCCTCTCTCACTGTGTCTCTCTGTCAAATAAATAAATAAAATCTTTTAAAAAAANNNNAAAAAAAAAAAAAGAAAAGAAAAGAAACTGTGAACTGTGGTGTACCTACACACACTGGAACACTATTCAGCCATTAAAAAAAGAATGAAATCGGGCGCCTGGGTGGCTCAGTGGGTCAAAGCCTCTGCCTTCGGCTCAGGTCATGATCTCAGGGTCCTGGGATCGAGTCCCATATCGGGCTCTCTGCTCAGCGGGGAGCCTGCTTCCTCCTCTCTCTCTCTGCCTGCCTCTCTGCCTACTTGTGATCTCTCTCTCTCTGTCAAATAAATAAAATCTTAAAAAAAAAAAAAGAATGAAATCTTGCTATTTTTGACAACATGGATGGATCCTGAGGGCATTATGCTAAGTGAAATAAGACAGAGAAAGAAAATCACTGTCTGATCTGTCTTATATACAGACAGACAAACAAAAAACCCCACCAAACTCAGATACAGACAACAGATCAGTAGTTGCCAGAGGTGCCAGAGGTGGTGGGGGGAGGGGGGCGGCAGGGAACAGGGGATGAAAAAAAAAATAGGCATCCCATTCTGTTTGATTCAGGGGCCCTTGCTTTCAAATGCATGTCTTAAAATGACTGTCTAACTGGAACATTCCCCATAAAGACCAGTGTAATTCTAGATTGTTTTAGTAAGATTTTGACTTTTTTTTTTTTTAAGATCTACAGCTTCTGTGACCACAGTTCTTGGACATAAAATAAACAGCTGTACCAAAAGGTGGAGTGCTCAATTACCTGAAACTTACGGATACTATTTCTTCAGATAAGCCTTGGGTCTCTCAGAGCCAAATTAATACTTGAGCGGGGTGTGCCAATGGGCTGGGGTTTGTGGTGTTTTACAGTGTATCTCACTGCACGGAATTTCTCTTGAGGTTGGCAGATGCCCTAGTGTCAATCCAACCTGTTCCATGACCAGTTTAGGGAGCACAGGAGTCTTAGATTCAGGTAGTAAAAAATATAGGAAAAAAAAATAATAATAAAAGAAAATATAGGAGTAAATCTTCATGACCCTCATGGATTGGACAACAGTTTCTCAGATATGACACCAAAGCCATAAGTGACAAAAGAACAATGCAGAGATGGGATTTCATCAAAATAAAATTTATCTTCGTCTAAGGACACTATCAAGAAAGTAAAAAGACAACTCACATAATGGGAGAAGGTATTTGCAAATCATACATCTCTTAAGAGATTGGTCTTGATAACAGATATAAAGAACTTTTACAAATCGACAATAGACAAATAACCCAATTTAAAAACGGACAAAGGGGTGTAAAGAGGAGGACTTGGTGGTGCTGCCATTTGTACCGTCTTAGGGCTCTGCACCTTTTGCAGAACTTCCATCGGCGCTATGCTGGGACAGAGTATCCGGAGGTTCACAACCTCTGTGGTCCGTAGGAGCCACTATGAGGAGGGCCCAGGGAAGAATTTGCCATTTTCAGTGGAAAACAAATGGCGATTACTAGCTATGATGACTTTGTACTTTGGATCTGGATTTGCTGCACCTTTTTTTATAGTAAGACATCAACTGCTTAAGAAATAAGGATGTTTCAGTTGACCCATCAAACAGATGTGGAAAGGAACGTTTTAAGAGGTGCAGTCTCTGAAAAACGGATCAAACTCTTGAATTCAACATATTCAATATGTTTGTAAATAAACTTATGGCATGAAAAAAAAATAAAAATAAAAATAAAAACGGACAAAGGATTTGAATAGACATGTCTTCAAAGAAGATAGAAAAATGGTCATGAAGCACATGAAAAGGTCATCAGTCATTAGGGAAATGAAAATTAAAAAAGGAGCAAAATACCACTTCATACCCACTAGGAAGCTAAATTCAAAAAGACAGATAATAACACGTGTTGGCAAAGATGTGAAGAAACTGGAACCTTCCTACAGTGCTGGTCCACCATAAAATGGGGCAGACACGGTGGAAAACTGTCTGGGAGTTTCTCAAGGTTAAACATAAGGATTACCACATGGTTCAGCAATACCAGTCCTACATAGAGACTCAGAAGAAATGAACACATGTGCACACATAAAAATCTGCACACAAATGTTCACAGCAGCGCTATTCCTGATGGCCAAAAAGTAGAAATGACCCATATGTTTGTCAACGAAGGAAAGGATAAAGACAGGGGGCATAATCTGTACATTGGAATATTACTCAGCCATGAAAAGGAATGGAGTTCTGATTCGTGCAATAGCAAGGATGAACCTTGAACACACAGTACAATGTGCAAAGAGCCAGACACAAAAACCACATTGTGCTCAATTCCACTGATACAAAATGTCCAGAGCAGGCAAATTCATAGACAGAAAGCAGATTAATGGTTGGGAGTTGCTGGGGCTGGGGAGTGACTGCTGATGAGGACAGAGTTTCTTTTGGGGGCATGAAAAGGTCCTGAAATTAGACAGTGGTGATGGTCACCCAACTGTGTGAAGATGCTAAAAATCACCTGACAGTACACTTTGTTTTTTTTTAAGATTTTATTTTTAAGTCATCTCTACACCCAATGTGGGGCTCAAACTCACAACCCCGAGATCAAGAGTTGCATGTTCTCAATGCCTGGGTGGCTCAGTCAGTTAAGCATATGCCTTTGGCTCAGATCATGATCCCAGGGTCCTAGGATGAGCCCCGCATCCGGCTCCCTGCTGGGTGAGGAGCCTACCTCTCCCTCTGCCTCTGCTGCTCCCCCTGCTTGTGCTCACTCGCTCTCTCGCAACATCTGTCTCTCTCTGACAAATAAATAAGTAAAATCTTCAAAACAAAAAAGAGTAGCATGCTCTACGGGCTGACCAGCCAGGAGTCCCCTCCAACAGTACTTTAAAAGGATGAGTTTTACGGTATGTGAATTATACTTCGGTTAAGGAGAGATGCTATTTTAAAACAAAAAGCAGGAGAGCAACCCACATACCAAGAAGGGAGAAAGTCCATCATCTATGTTTAAGATAAAAACCACTGGTGGGGAGCCTGGGCGGCTCAGTCAGTTGAGCAGCCCCTCCCCCTGCTCTCTCTCAAATAAATAAATAAATCTTTAAAAAAAAAAAAAAAGATAAAAACCACTGCCAACCCACACAAACCCTCCCAGAAAGGCCCGGGCCTCTGACTGTGGCCTGGCCTCATCCCGTTCTCCTCCAGCCTCATCCCCTCCGTGACCCTGATCTCAGTCATAGCCTCCGTCTCCTGGGGGTGTGCCTGACCGGTGTGTGCCTCCCCCACCAGGCCTGACTGCAAGCGGCGACAGCGGAGGGCAGCCCAGGTTGGAGCGGGGCACGCAGCAAGCCAGCTGCCTTTGCTGAGGGAGTACCAGTCAGTGACTGAGGAATCACTGGTTCGTTTACGAGGAAGAGAGGGGGTTCTAGAGCAACTAATACTCACCAGGCACCGTACAAAGGGCGGCGGCACCCCCAAGAGCAAGGCCCCGCCAGCAGGGCGCTGACCTTCTACTGGGTGGAGATGGACAATAAACCAAATAAACAGGTAGAACAATGACCGGGAGTGACAAGTGCTTCCAAGAAAAAGTAAGCAGGGCAAGAGGATGGGGTAACAGGGTGGAGGCCTTTTAGCAGTGGGGCCAGGCAAGGCCTGTTGAGGAGGAGACATCTGACCACAGGCCGACGGAGGTTGACAAATGATCCATCAGGTTACGGCTGACAAGGCAAAGGAAAGGGCTTTCCAGGCAGAGGAAGAGCATATGCAAAGGCCCTGAGGTGGGACCCTGTTTCACATGTTGGAGGAACAGTGAGGAGCCCAGTACAGTCAGGAGAGAACAAGGGAGGGAGAGAAAGAGAGAGAGAGAGAGAGAGTGAGTACAGACACAATTGGACATTCATATGCAAAAAAATCATAACCTCACTCTGTATCTCCGAAGTCCTACATGAGTTAACTCAAAATGTATCTGACTCATGAGCCACACAGAGACAGGAGCATAAATGCTTCTATCAGCATCATTCATAATCACCAAGAACTGAAGACAAGGCACTGGCCTTCAGTGGGTGAACAGTTCAGCAGACGAGGGCCCGGCCATACCATGGAATATGCCTCAGCAATAAAAAGGACCGAACGGCAGCTGCATTCAGCCGGGATGGTTCTCTGCTGTGTTATGCAGAGTGAAACACGGAGGACTTAGAAGCCCCGTGGGTTCATTTACATAAGACTCTGGAAGAGGCAAAACCATAGGGTGGTGAACCCCTCCGCAGGTGCCAGGTGCACAGGGTGGAGAGAGGGTGACCACAAAAGGGCACAGGGGGACTCCTGGGGGGACTGCAAGTGTTCTGTCTGTTGATCGTACTGGTGGAGACACAAGTCTGCTTGTTTGTCAAAATAGAACTTTACGCTAAAAATGGGCGACGTTTACTCTACGTAAACTATACACGGGAAGATCTCCAAGAAACACTGTCCAGTAACAACCTCACCGCTGCAACCGGCGGTAAAGCTGTGCAGGGGGGAGGGGAGGGGAGAAAAAACACACACGTGTTTGCTTCTGTCTGTCCGGAGCCAGCGGGCACACGGCGACCAGGAAGCAGGCCGGGGAGCTGCGAGGGCGCCGGCTGCAGGGGCCGGGCTCCTCTCCATCCGTTCTGGTATCTTGGAACTTGGAGCCATACCGAACATACTGCCGATTTAAGCAATCACGAAGAACCTTTGTGGCTTCCCCAGGATGGTGCATGAAAAGGAGAGAAAGAGTGAACTACCTTGGGAGAGCCGACAGACACTGCCCTGACCAAGAGATCAAGGTCAGCATCACCCATGAGAAGACTTGTTGGTGCCAGGAGCCCCCGACAGGATGGACGGAAGGGCTCCTCGCGTCGGTGTCCTTCTCCCCAAACTGGAGCCCTTATCTAATCGTGGAAATACCAGAAAAACCCAAACTGAAGGACATTCCATCAAATACCAAGAGCATGAAAAGCAAGCAGAGGGTGCTGGGGTCACAGACCAGCAGAGACTACGGAGGAGGGACGACTGGCCTGCAGCGTGGCATCCCGGATGGGGTCCTGGGACAGAAAAAAGACACAGTGGGGAAAACTGGGGAAATCTGCAGAAAGGCTGGCTTTCCCTAATGTTAACAACCTACCAAGGTTAGCTTCTTAGTTTGGGGAACGCACGTACCACGGGGCGGGAAGACGTCAACATCAGGGAAGGACGGGTGAAGGGTACGTGGGAGCTCTCGCCACTGCCTTTGCTACTTTAAACTTAAAACCTGTTTATTTTCGGGGCACGTGGGTGGCTCAGCCAGCTAAGCGTCCAGCTTTGGCTCAGGTCGTGATCGCAAGGTCCTGGGATGGAACCCCACGTGGGCTCCCCACTCAGCACAGTCTGCTTCTCCCTCTGCCCCTCCCGACTCATGCTCTCTCTCTAAGTAAATAAAATCTTAAAAAAAAAACAACTTGTTTTTTTTAATATAGTTCATCTAAAATTTTTCCAATATAAAAAACGTATTACAAACAAAACAAAGGCAGAAACTTCAGACAGTGAAGAGCGGGAACTTGGCCTGAGGCGGACGCATTACGGCAGGACTCGGGGCTCAAACATGGGCTTCTAACAGCATCGGGGGGAGCGGGGAACATTCGCACACAGAGATACAGAAAAAGGATCTGGCGAGAGCCTTGGGCTGATAGAAGTGGTTCCCTGCAAAGGGCCCAGGAACCTCCGCCTTACCCGGGGTGCGTCCTAAAGGAATGAATCTTACCTGACAATGAACAAATAAGTCTTTAAATTAAAAAAGAAAAGAACTGAAAACTCAAGCCAGCGTGTCATGTTCTGCCAGTGCTGGGAGCGTGTTCTGGGGGGAGCCTCCCCCCTCGGCCAGCCGCGGGCCCCCAGGGCCCCCCACCCCCCCAGGGAACGGGGCCGGGCAGCGGCGGCGGCAGGTGTCGGCAGGACAGACACCACAGAGGCGGGACTTCCATCAGAGCGGCTTCCCCCCAGGTGAGGGGAACTCAGTGTTGCAAGACAAGACGTGCCGACTCAAACCATAGGAAGGCTCCCTCAAGCTGAGTGGGTGGCTCCCCGCCTCTGGTCACCGTCCCTCAAGCTGAGTGGGTGGCTCCCCGCCTCTGGTCGCCGTCCCTCAAGCTGAGTGGGTGGCTCCCCGCCTCTGGTTGCCGTCCCCCAGCCCTGATTTAGAGGGTCCCGGGCACTCCGTCGCCCCGCCGGGTAGCAGAAGAACGTCTGAAGGCATCATCCTCAAAACCGCTGGCTCCCTGGCTCCCGGGCCAGCTGGGAGCCTCCTGCACAAGGAGGCTGTGACCATCCAGAAGGACCCTACCCACCAGCAGAGAACACAGAGGCCCGATGGCCTGAGACAGACAGGGCTGTGTCCCAGGCGCGCCACAGGGGCGTCCCCCGGGGCTGGCCTGGCCGTGCCAGGGTGTATCACCCAGCAGGCGGCTGTCGCCCCAGCTGGGACCGTTCCTGCCTGCTCTGCTCGCCAGCCAGCCTGGCGGTCCCTGAAGACTCTTATCGCTGGGGAAGTGTATCATGCAGCGGGCGTGGGGGTGTCACCGGGGGGCCTGGCCAGCTCTGCTGGCCGCTTGTCCACACCCTGCGGATCTGCAGTCCGAGCGGGTTCAAGTTTAGCCAGAGGAAGTCTCCCGTTACAGAGCACGGGTTTTCCATGCTGTGGTTCATGACTGGAATCCGCCAGGAGTTTTAAGTTGGTCTAAGGAGGCATGCTGGTATTTTATGACCTCTTCCCCTGGCTCCCTATGGGAGGACCCCGCCAGGGGCTCTCTTTCCATGGTTCTGCTCTGGTCCAAGTGAGCCCTGGGGCATCCTGCCTACGAAGCTCGGGGTTAAAGTGCTGGGCAAAGTGGTGCCCACTCCTGCCTGGCACCCAGGTACAAAACAAGAGTTAAGGGGGCAGCTCACTGGAAGCTCTGTGGGGCCTCTGTTGCCCCAGTTCAGGGTGGGGGCCCCTCTTATGGCTGGGGAAGTCAGTCCAGACAGACATTCGAGCTTGGCTGGCCCTGGGGTCTTAGCACACGTTATTACTCAGTGTCCACAGGACAAATCACAGCCCTGCCCGTGAAGAGGATGCGCGTGCTTCTGGCTCCTTGGAGCAGCTCACACCCCACCTCTCCACTGTGAGCCCCACGGGGAGTCCCAGCGACGTCCTCCAGCCCCCCTCCTCGGTGAACGTCTGTGCAGTGATATTGATCCAATGCTGGTTTCTAGGCACATTCATTCAACAAATACGCATCCCCATGGGGCACCTGGGTGGCTCAGCGGGTTGAAGCCTCTGCCTTCGGCTCAGGTCATGATCTCAGGGTCCTGGGATCGAGGCCTGCATCAGGCTCTCTGCTCAGCGGGAGCCTGCTTCCTCCTCTCTCTGCCTGCCTCTCAGCCTACTTGTAATCTCTCTCTCTATCAAATAAATAAATAAAATCTTTTAAAAAACAAAAACAAAAACAAAAACAAAAACAAAAACGCATCCTCCTACTAGGTACCACGACAGCAAGGAAGACACAGACAAGAACCCTGCCCGTGAGAACCTGCCCTTCTGTTGGGGGTCGGGGGGGGGTGCAGACAGAGAGACAGACAAAATGACGAAAATGATTTCAGGTGCTAATAAGAGCTCAGAAGAAAACACGTCAGGGCGGGCGGTCAGAGAGAGTGCCAGGCCCGGTGTGAGCCAGGGTAGGTAAGGGCTGGTCTTGCAGAGAGGTGAGCTTTCAGCAGGGCCCCAAGAAGAGAGGGGTGGGGCAGGTCACGCAGAACTCTGGACAAAGAGGAGATGCACGTGAGGGACGAGAAAAGCCTCAGGTGACAGTGAGCCTGGGGGGTTCTGGGGGCAGGCTGTGTGGCTGGAGGGATGAAGGAGGGGAGAATGGGAGGAGGTGAGGGAAGGAGG
>LNAC01000140.1:1221042-1238441 GCA_002007465.1 Ailurus styani | reverse complement strand
AAGGAGGTGGGGGTGGGGGGGCACGGGAGTTGGGAGGGAGGTGGGAACCAGGCCGGGCTGTGCCAGAGTAGGGACATGCTCCGACTCAGGGGTCCACCGGCACCCAGAGGGGACAGCGCTAAGGGCAGGAGTCAAGGAACCAGACTGCAGGCAGCTGCTCTCTGGGTGAAGTGGGGGGAGGACTCTCTGACCAGTCCCAAACCACCCCCAGGGAAGCGGCTCCAGGCTGGCGTCCTGGCCACCACGCCCGCGGCGGGGAGGACCACGCACACCACGCTGGCCACCGTGCTCCTCTCCCACATTCTGCACAGGTGCCCCTGGCCACGTGCAAATCCTGGGACCAGATGACCAGAAAGAGCCTCAGCGTCCATCCCCAGCAGCTGGCAAATAAACCAAGGTGCCTCCTGTACACTGACTACACGGCCACGAGAAAGAAGAGTGGGGATGAAGGAGGACGCGTGTTGCGATGAGCGCCGGGTGTTGGAGGAATGCTATATTGCATACCTGAAACTGATATAACAACGTATATTAGCTCACTGGAATTAAAATAAAAACCTTAAAAAGGGGCGCCTGGGTGGCTCAGTGGGTTAAAGCCTCTGCCCTCGGCTCAGGTCATGATCTCAGGGTCCTGGGATCGAGGTCCACATCGGGCTCCCTGCTCAGCGGGGAGCCTGCTTCCTCCTCTCTCTCTGCCTGCCTCTCTGCTTGCTTGTGATCTCTCTCTCTCTCTGTGTCAAATAAATAAATAAATAAATATTAAAAAAAAGAAAGAAAGAAAGAAAGAAAAGGACCNCCTGCTTCCTCCTCTCTCTCTGCCTGCCTCTCTGCTTGCTTGTGATCTCTCTCTCTCTCTCTGTCAAATAAATAAATAAATAAATATTAAAAAAAAGAAAGAAAGAAAGAAAGAAAAGGACAGGAAAGACAGCACCTACGAACAGGGCTCGAGCCGCGAGCTGGGGCCCACACCCAAGCAGGATGGGCACAAAGGTACAAACTCACACTCCTGCCCAGCTCCTGCCCATCCTCCTCACCTCAACAGAAAGACCTATGCCTCCTCCAGGAAGCATTCCCTGACCACCACTCCCGCCCCAAGTCTCCCTCTCGGAACGTGTGTCTTCCACAGGCCTCCACACCCCTTATCACTGTGCCTCCCAAGAGGACAAGAAGCTCTGGGGGCTCACTCGTGGCAACGTCCCCATTCAACCCCAATCTCTGCAGCTTGCTAGGGGGGCACCATTCTCCACCGGAAACAAATACTGGTTGAGTGAACCCGTGGGCAAGCGCAGAGACTCGGAGGCCCCCACCTGCCTCCCCCCGCCCCAGCTGCCTTGTCCGTAAGATGGGGCCAACCCGAAAGGACACACAGACAGTGCAGTGCCTGGCACATGGCGAGCACATCAAAGATGTGGCAAGTCTGTTCCGTGTGGAAGGAAGACCAGGGCCACCCCCGACAGCCACTGAAGGAGGCCAATCAAGCAACTGAGGTGTGGTACTGGGCACGTCAGTGGGCACTGCAAGGACCTAAGGAGGGTTTGGATTATTCCTCGACACGTGGCCTTGTTCCAGAAATCTCTGAGGCAACACTGCGGGATAGAGAGCAGGAAGAGTGAAAAGTCCACCTTCGGAAGCTGGGCCACGGGTTGAGAGTGCCACTCCAGGTCCAGGCCAGCAGGACCCGGGGAGGACTCCTGTGAAGGTCAAGGCTCTGGGTTCAAGTTTGGCCACTGCAGCCCCAACCATCTTTGGGCAACCCTCTCTGACTCAGTCTCCTCACCAGTTAACAGGGATGGAGCACCAGCCTCAAAGCGAGTAAGGCGCCTGGTGCCAAGGCCCCGGAGTGGATGACGCACACGGAGAGTGCCGCCACCGCTCACAGGGACAGTCACAGCAACTCCCGCTGACCCCCTTCCTCCATTCCTTACCCCTCTGGGGCCGTCAGGAAATTCCAAGCAGCAGTGACAGACGCTCCAACACAGAAAGGCCTCTGGGACGCGTTAAGTGGTTGGAAAGCAAGTTGCCACGCTACGTAACTGTGGCGGTCTCAGTTCTAGAAAGCAGACATGCTGAAAAAGAACCAACTGCTGGCAGGGCTACAGATCTTCCGTAGGTACCAGCAAGGATTTCTGGACAAAAACACGCAAGAGGGCCTGGCAGGACCCACCCCGACCTGACGATGCGGCTCCCCCGTGGGGCTGGGAGGACAGGACAGGACTGAAGCATGTTCTTCCTCATCGGTCACGGTTTCCCTTTTCACGAGAACTCGGCCTTCAGTGTCCTACTTGCGTAATTCAAATTTAGGGAAAGCAGGCCTCCCCGGGCACTCTCCTGACCCTCACGTGCCTGCTGGTCCGGGCCATCTCAGGCCCCTCTCCAAGAGCACAGCAGTGACCCGGCAGGGATGCGGGGCCCTCTGTGCCCACCGTCCTCTCTGCAAGGGACACTCTGTCCCCAGGCCTTCGAGCATCGCCGAGGGGCACCCGCCGAGCCCGTCTGAAGCAGCCCCTGCCCAGCCGCTCTCTCCCTCCCCCCCACCATTTTCACCGCACGCCATGTTCAGAAAGTTGTTCGTGTAACCATTCACCCGATCTCTGTCCATCTTGGTCCCCACGGGATTCCCAGCACCCGGCAGGACCCGTGGCTAACAGGCTCAAAGGACGCCAAAAGCCAGAAGCTGCTCCACCCGTCCCCTCGGCCCCCTCCTTGGACACAAGGACTGTGGCGTCCACTGTCCACTCCACGTCTTCCCACCCCCGATGTCCCCGAGCACCCAGCTCTGGAGGAGACAGGCCCAGTTCAAGGCCCGGCTGCCGCACTCCTCCCTGCACAACTTCAAGTCAGCTCCCCTCTCTGGCCTCAGTTTCTTCACCTGCAAAGCAAAGATGCTAAGAGCACTGGCCCAGGGCTGCCGGGACCACATGGTCAAATTTTAGACAGAAGTCCCCAGGGGAGGACACAGAGCGATGCTCCACAAATACCACCTCCTACTAGGTCATAAACAGCCAGCAGCCGGTGAAACCAGGAGTGACCCGTCCCCCTGTTCAAGCTGAGGGTGACTCCGGGAGGGAAAATCCAGGAGGGGGCTCATGGCCAATACTAACAGGAATCCAAAACACACCCAGAAGCAGAGTCTTTTCACTCCCGGGCCATCTTGCTTCAGAGGCAAGGCAATTTTCGTCTTTTATTCGGATGCGAGCTAATGCCCTATAAATATCTTCTTATTGGCTTGCATTTTCCCAAAGCTTTCACACAATAAGGGCTTAATTACAGCATGTGGTTAGCAACTCCAGTAAATTAAGGGTTCGCTGATGTTCCCATTTTTTCTTGCAATTGAGGGCCCTGTAATTTCGACATTTCCACTCAAGTCCGGCAAGAGCTTGGCAGATGTGGCTCTGACCCAAATGCAAACACCTGGAGAGACACGTGGTTCCCTTCCGTCGGCTCGAGCTCTGAAAACCCTCAATTTAGAACTGTCCACAGGCTCATCCTCTGCCCTTGCCCAGAAACGACCAGCTTACCATCAGGGATTGCAATCCGTGTACCCAGTAAAGGCCATTATCCCCGGAAAGTAACTCAGAAAGCCCTCGGCCGCCCAGAGCTCAGCTCTGGAGAAATCTGTCTTCCCGGCCATAAACGTAATCCGAACAAGCAAAACCAAACCAAGAATCATATGGGGAGATCACCCGCATGGCGTGGGGGGCGGATTCAGGATACATACACATTTCCAGGCTTTTTGCTCTGAAAATACAACTGCTTTGAAGGAGATGAGAGCACACCTCCCTGGGCTGGGATACAAACAGGTCTTACACAGCCTTCTGGATCATTAGATCTCTTCTCACTCCCCCAGTAGCTATTTCATAGCTGGCTTCGGACACACTGGCCAATTCGCTACTGTGGGGCATTTTTGCTCCCCATCTCCCACCACCAAACACTAAGTGACAATAAATGACTCTCACACCAAGTATCTGACCCCAGTCACCATTTCCACTTAGAAACGCACCAGTAATTGGCCCTCACTAGCATTTCTGTATCTGGCTTAGTGGAGGGTCCTGGTTATAACCCCCCGGGAGAAAGGCAGAATGAGACCCGCCTGGAAGAGAGGCACTCAATTTGTGTTTCCGCTAAAGTAAGGTGGTTTTTATATTAACAAAGTAATTATGAATTCCTTTTCTTTGCGGGAAAAAGAACTTAACTGATGGTGAGTCCTCACCCGGGGCTTTTGCAAAACATAGGCTCTCCTATTTCACAAGGATTAGCTCATTTGATTCTCAGTATGCTCCCAGGGGAGAGGGAACGTCCTGATCCCCATTTTCCAGACTCGTGAACTGAGGCCCAGAGAAGTGAGATCATTCAGCCGACGTGGGACAGGGACAGCCACATTCCCACGGGCACCTTTGGACGCTCTCCATTCAGGCTCGCCTGGGTACTACTGACCACACAGGCAAAGGAACTGTAGTCTTGCACCGAAAGGAGAAACAGTGGAAACGGCTGTGATTTGCAAGCAGCTTTAAACACCTATGATCGTGAAGGCACACGCCTGTCCCTCGGTCTGGAGGGGACGGGAGCGGCCAAGAGCCATCTGATAGGTATCTGTCCAGCACCCACCGTGGGCCAGGCAGCAGCCTGGTGTGGCCATGTCTCCTAAAGGGACACATCACTGAAGACCAAATGGAAACGGGGCTGGAGAAGGTAGAGACCCACAGGCAACTGATTCTTGTCAAAAGAAAAATGACACTGGGCTCCTCTGTGAGTTGGCAAGTACCGCTCACTGAGAAAATCGAGGTAAAGCTGAAAGTCGAAGCCCAGAGCCCTCGGCTTGCCCAGAACCAGGTCCGGAAGGATGAGAACGGCGCCACTGCAGCCTTCCCTCTGCTCAGAGCCCTCCCAGGCCCCCACCCCACCTCACCCCAACACCTGCTAACTTCATCTCCCCCGACTCTCCTGCTCTACTGGCCTGCAGGCAGGCCCACCTCAGGGCCTTTGCACTGGCCGTTCCCACAGCCTGGGATGCTCCCTCAGCAAATCTCCACCAGTGGCTCTTCCCTCACCTGCTTAAGTCTTGGCTCAGATGTCACTTTCCCAAGGAGGCCTTCCCTGACTGCGCCCCCCATCCCCCCACCCCCTCCTATTTAAAACCCCAACTTGCCCCTGCCCTCTCCAAGAGCCTGCTCTTCTTGTCCTTAACAGTTACCCATTTCCACCCTGTTTCTTCCTTATCTGCCCTGCCCTGTCAGGGGTTTTGGTATCTCACTCAGGGCCGTGTCTGCAGCCCCAGAACAGGGCCGGACACACGAGCATGCGTGCTCAGAAAACATTTTTCAGTGAACAAACCAAAACTGCACAGCGTTTTAAGCACTTTCCCTGTGCTAGACACTCTCCCGAGCATTTAGTCCTCGCTCCACCTTCAATGACAGGCACCAGATGACTTCATCTTTCCTAAGAGGTGAAACACACCCATCTGGTCACCTGAAAGGGGCCCATGAGTGGCTACTGTTAACAGCCCCATTTCCTAGCTGGGGACACCGAGGTTCAGAGGGGGAAAGGCTCACGGGATCAAGCCCAGACCTGGGAGGATTCTGAGCTGGAGGCCTCAACCTCAGCTTCCTCCTCTTCTCCCAAGGAAAAATTTCCCAAGCTCCTCCCTCCATTTGGCTGCTGAGGCTAAAAGACCAGGGTCACTGGAAAGCCACATCCTTCCCCCTTCTTGGGGCCACACACTGGTACAGGGCAGGCAAGCCAAGGGTCTTAACCTCAAAGGTTTCCAGGGCAGGAGTCTCCAGGCAAATGTAAAAACAGCCTGGGTGAGTATTAGGGAGTAGTGAGGAGTGTGGCACCTCACGTGGACACTCCTAGTCTGACCCAGGCACTTGATGCCAAGCAAGCCTTGGACCTAGGAAGGCCAGAATATGACAATTGTAACAACGGCTGCGTGGACACAGGGTCAACGCACTTGACGCCCATTAACTCATGCAGTCCCCTGGGGAGGGCCTAGTTATCAACCCGTTTTAAAGAAAAAGAACCTGAGTCTACTTGGCCAAAGTCACACACTGGAGTCAGGCCTAAGGCCCAAAGCCTGTGTACACCACCACTAAACTTGAAAGATCTGCAGCTAAGCACTGCAAAAATCCGAATTTTGACGCAAAATATAAATATTGGCAGCTAATTAAAAACAAAAAAGCTTTTAAACACTATGCAGGTAAAACAAAAGACCCACACACAGGCCTGGGCCCCCAGCTGCCACTTGGCAAGAACTGGTACAGGCTGAGCTAACTGGACCACTCTCCCTCGGACCACATTTTTTAAAAAAACCAACAAGGAGAGATGCCTGGGTGGCTCAGTGGGTTAAAACATCCGCTCAGGTCATGATCTCAGGGTCCTGGAACCCAGCCCCGCATCGGGCTCTCTGCTCAGCAGGGAGCCTGCTTCCTCCTCTCTCTCTGCCTGCCTCTAACTGCTTATGATCTCTCTCTGTCAAATAAATAAATAAAATCTTAAAAAAAAAGAAAGAAAGAAAGACCAACAAGGAGGAGGCAATGAAACAGAGAGGCCTGTGCTGACCCCCAGGCACAGGCCCTTGACACATTCTCTCGCTTGTTCCTCGAAATCAGCCAAGATGTCCACTGTAAGGGTCCATAGCGCAAAGAAGCAAACGGGTTCTCATTCAAAATGAGGCCCGCCTGCCATCCCCCTACAGCAGGGCTTGGTAACTAAGAAACCTTACCCATGCTCCAGAAATAAAAAGAAGTCAGCTCTGTTTGAGCAACCCATACCCGAGAAGCTTTTTTACAAGTCTGTTTCTCAGGCCCTGAACTAATGCTCTTAACGATCAAGGTCACATTGCAGGCTTCTGGGAGGAGGTTGCCACAGGAGCGGGCTCAGTTATAGATGCCTGGGTGGGTGGCTGAGAGAGAAAGGGGAGGGGTAGAGAGACTGAGGGGAGGTGGGCAGGGGAGTGAGACCCCGGGCCCCCAACCTAGAGCCCCCAATTCCTCACTGAACGGCCTTAAGCAAGAGTGTTCTGCCAAGCCTCAGTTGTCTGCTCTGCAAAGTGGGATCATAGCAGTGTCGGTCTTGTCAGGCTTAAATGCAGTTCAGAGTATAACTTGAAACACTTTCATTCTGATTGGTTTTTGTTGCTGATATGAAAGGAACCAACGTGGGGAGTAACAGCTTGTCTGTGTGGACCTACTGTGTGCCGGGCACTGTGTTAGGTAACACACCATGTCCCTGCATCATGTCAACAGATTTGTCAAGGGACCATTACCCCATTTTTAGGAGGGGAAACTGAGGCTCGGAGAAGCCAAACCACCTGTGCAAGGTCACAAGGCATATGACATGCACAGAACTTTGCCGTGTGCCCACTGAAAACCTGGGCAGGGAGGAAGATAACCATGCAAAGGGGCCCACAGCCCAGCCCAAGGCCCAGCCCAGGCCCGGCTGACCCCAAGTCCACACCTTTCCGCCACAGTGGACAACAGGCAAGGTGCCAGAGATAGAGCAGCAGAGGAGGAAATTCATGCCGCTGAGAGCAAAACTCCAGGCCTCCGGGAAGGCAGGGCGGGGCTGGGCACCCAGCTGGGTTCCAGCGAGCCCTAGCCTGGTGCCCTTGGGCCAAGGATGAGTCTTTTCTGAGCCTTCCTGCCTGTGTCTAAGGTGGGGATAAGAGAAGGTCCACCTCGCTCACTGTGGGGTTCAGGACACTGACAAAAGAACTCAGCCTGGGGCCTGCCAGATGAACGTTACCCCTCAACACCGATAACAACCACCGTAATAATAACGATGATTGTGATGTTATCATTTGGCAGCCACAGGCACAAATGGAGTCCCTCCCGGAATGGAGAAGTGACAGCCCATCTGGGAGGCAGAAGGGCAAGAGGTGGGGGAAGGGAGAGGAAAGAACCAAACACCCCTGGAGGCCACATGCCCAGTTCTCATTCATCAGCTTCCTGAATCCTGGAAACAGCCCAGAGAGTGGAGTTTGCCCGCTGGACAGATAGGCAAACTGAGGCTTCTCGGGGGTGCCCAAAAGCCTGATCAGGCTCCAACGAGAGCCCCCAATTTGCAGGCTTTCGCTTGGGAGCTGGCCTGTGTTCTGGGGCCCCAGATCACCGTGATAAGGGCCGGAAAAGAATCCTGCAGAAAGGTTCCCCCCCAGGGTCCTACTTCCAACTAATAGAGAAATTCAGCTTTCATCCTTCAGCTCCCTTGTCCTCGGCATGCTCCCACTACCCCCTCCCTACTGCAGAGGTGTGGCCAGACAGCCAGGACCTGCCAGGGCACTGATGGGCAGACTAAGATAAGGCCAGACACCTGTACAGATAGACAAAAGGATCCTTTTCGGAGAGAAGCCAGCGTGTGCCAGGGACCAAGCCTTAGAGTCAGCCTAGGAGAACCAGACAACCGAGTCGCCCTGGGTCCAGCCAGCCAGTCAGACTGCAGAGGCACGGCTAAGTGTTAAAGTCTGCGAGGGGCATGGACGGGCGGCCAGACAGCACAGGTCACCCCAGACAGCTAGCCAGGCAGCAGGGGGCCGCCCTGGGGACTGGACAGATGGACAGCCAAATGGTGGTGGCAAGGAGTCCTATCCAGGACAGAGAGACAGCCAACCAAACGGCAGGGGCTGCTCCAGATACACGAACAGCCAGCCAGACCACAGGGGTCCGACCAATAGGTATCTAGCTGGTAGGTTTCGGACAGAGAAGAGACCTAACCCTGACCCGCTGGCAGCCAGATGGTAGAATTCAGCCACGCAAGCTGGGGGCCAGAAGAGTCGGCGACGGTCCCCCGCACTTCCTGGCCCACGCCCCCCAGTCGGTGAGACGCCCCAAGGGCCCGAGCCGGCTCCCCAGCCCCTGCAGGAAGCCCTCCGCCCGGGGCGTCCCACAGAGCCCGCCTCCCTGTCCCCGTCCCCGTCGCGGGCACGCAAGCGCCGCAGTTACGCCGGCTGCGCAGGGCGCGCCATTCCCGGTCCGCCCTCCGCGCCCTAGGCCGCCGCCCGCCCGCCGTCGCCGCCGCGCTCGCTCACCGGCCGACGAAGTTCTCGAGCACCGAGCTCTTGCCGGCGCTCTGGCCGCCCACCACGGCGATCTGCGGCAGGTCCAGGTGGCAGCTCTGGCCGATGGAGCTGAAAGCGTCCTGCAGCTTGTTGACCAGGGGGATCAGCTCTTCCATCCCGCGGTTTCCCATGGCGCCGGCGGCCCCGGCCCGAGCGCCCCGCGCTCCCCGCCTGCCCCCGGCCCTTAACGACGCGGCCCCGCGGCGTCCGCGGCCGTTGCTCCCCGCCCGCCCGGGCCTCGGCGCGACGCCCGCTCCCGGCTCGGCCTCACAGTCGCCGCCTCATCCGGTTCTCGGACGACACCCGACCCGAGCGACCTCCCGCCGGGGCCCGGGGGCTGCGCCCAAAGCCCTCACGTCGCCCCCGACTGGCCGGCCGCGCTGCCACTCCTACACGCGAGCCAATGAAAGAGAGGCACAGGCCTGCGGTTGAGTGACCCTCCCCCCAGAGGACCTCCCGGCGGGCTCATTGGACTCCAGAACTGTCGCTTTTACCCAAGAGCCAATAGCGTGGGGGCAGCGAGTTGTCAAGGCCAGGAGGCGGTGTTTGGGGAAAAGGCAATGTTGGCTCCGCCTATTGTGGGAGGGCCCCCAAGGCTAGAAAACCCAAGTCTTATTGGCGGGAAGACCCGCCAGTCAACAGTGCCGGCCAATGACGTTAGGGATCGATTCATCGACTCTGGTTTGTCACTTGACACTATCTAGTTCCCTAAGAATTACCCATTGGTTTATATAAATATCATTCCGTTCCGCCAGCCAACAAAGCCAGAGAGGACGGGCTTTGACCTCCGAATCCTGACTTTGATGGAGAACTCTGTCAACGAAAGAATCTCCCGTTCTTGTGATAGTTCTAGGTCTGTCAGAGAGTCTTCTGGAGTAAAGGATAAGGCCCACCGTATTCGCCAAAGGGCGACACCTCGTGGTGGGACCGTCGCTTCTGAGTTTCCGGCCTCTAGAGAAAACTACAAGTCCCAGAATGCGTCTCGGCCCGGAGGTTGAAAACCAGCTCTTCGCGCGGGGTTTCAAAGCGCTCTGAAGAGGAGTCCGGCGTTAGCAGTTCCTGGGGAGAGGCGGTCTAGCGCTGCATCGTTGGCTCTCATTTTCATTCCCGTAAATTCCCATCGCCACGCTTTTGCAAATGCTGTGCCCTTCCCTAGAACTACCTTCTCCTCACGCCCCGACTTGACTCGGCTACTGCCTGCAACGTCGTTCCCCTGCCTCTTCAACTTGAGCGCTTCGTGACCTTTTCAGTACCCAATGAGACTCAACGGATCCTCTCCCCAAGAAAAGATACTATTTTGCAGTCGATGTTGGAGGCTCTGGGAACTAGAATCTTGATCTCGTGGGAAAAAAGCCGGGGATAGGTGGAAGGATTTTGTGAAAAGTGATTTGATCCCCCTGGGCATAGATTGGCCAGAGAGAAGCCCAATGAGGAGTCAGATGCAATGGAGGGAGGGAAGTGGGCTGATGAGGCAGTAACAGGGAAATGGCAGAGTGGCCAAAACCCTGTCCCAGAGAGGTGGGCAAAAAGTCCACCGACAAGGCTTGCCATTGCAGCCTTGACCACAGTGATGGAAGCCTGGAAACACCCTACATCCCCTTCACTGAGCTGGTTAAATACTGTGCAACCGCTGTAAGGCAGTAAGTCTTCATATTCTGACGTGTAAACAATTTGAAATATACTAAGAGGGAAAAAAGGTACGGAACTGCACACAAAGGGCGCCCACAGTTATGAAAAATACGCAGACATGGAAAATCTCTGGGAGAATACACAAACTGATCAAACAGTTGATTTCTGGGCGCCTGGGTGGTTCAGTGGGTTAAAGCCGCTGCCTCCCGCTCAGGTCATGATCCCAGGGTCCTGGGATCGAGGCCCATATCGGGCTCTCTGCTCGGCGGGGAGCCTGCTTCCTCCTCTCCCTCTGCCTGCCTCTCTGCCTACTTGTAATCTCTCTCTCTGTGTCAAATGAATAAATAAAATCTTAAAAAAAAAACAGTTGATTTCTATGCTATTAGAATGGTGGATCCTGCACATTGTACACATGGATTACTTTTTCAATATAAAAACCCTTATCTTGGGGCGCCTGGGTGGCTCAGTCGCTAAGCGTCTGCCTTCCACTCAGGTCATGATCCCAGGGTCCTGAGATGGAGCCCCACATCCCGCTTCCTGGTCTGCTGGAAGTCTGCTTCTCCCTCTCCCACTGCCCCTGCTTCTGTTCCCTCTCTCGCTGTGTCTCTCTCTGTCAAATAAATAAATAAAATCTTAAAAAAAAAAAAAAAAACCCACTTTTTATCTTTTAAGAGCACCAGCTCTGCAATTGGCCCCATGTAGGTTAGATCATTTTTAAATTTTTTGCTCACTTTTATTTCACATTTTATTTGCTCACTTCATTCCTCTAAACCTCATCTGTAAAACGGGGAATGCAGCTACAAATGCATCACAAAGTTGCAAGAATTAAACACACATGACAACCACTCAGAACAGTACCGGGCACAGTGTAAGCACCTGCTAGATCACACCTCCTGTCATCATCACTGTGTTTAGTCACAGCAAAATTAAGCCATGCGTCAAGAGTCAAGGCTCAGAGCAGGAGCTCTGGAGCACGGGGCTCCCTCTCAGTGGTGACCTTGGGCAAGCTACTTTCCCTCTCTGCCTGTTTCCTCACCTGTGGAAAGTAGGGGAACAAGTACCCACCCTCAGGCTGGTGGGGGGAGCCTGACCCACAGGGAAAAGGACGCAGCTCGCATGCTGGGGTACATCCTACATGCTGAGCTGTGCCAGGTGGTTTCCAGAGAACAGCTGCTACCAAGGTTACTTATTATTATTATCAACGGGGCAGGGGCGGAACCGGACACAACACGGGACGACACATTAGCCACAATGACACTCAGAAGAAGAGGACCAAGACAGGCCACCTTCCCAAGAAGGCACAGATAACACTCTAAATTAGAATAATAATTTAAAAAAAAATCCTTCAGTACCTCCCATTCCCTCCCCTCCCTCCCTCCCTCCCTCCCTCCTGGGCCCCAAGCCAGATCAACTCAGAGTGATCCCCACCGAGGCCAGGGCTTCAGTGGCCCAGGTGGGACAGAGGGTGGGGTCCCCGTACATGGTGCCCATGAAGTCCCGTACGAAGTCAGGGAAGCGCTTCTCCACGATGCTGGCCCGCATGGCGCTCATCAGCTGCAGCTGCGGGGGCGGGGGGGGGTCAGCCAAGGTGTCAGCCAAGGGGCCCCAGGGCCCTCCGCCGCCCCACCCCCAGGCCTGGCCCACCCCGCAGGCCCACCTGGTAGGCGATATTGTGGACGGTGAGGTGATGCAGGGCAGCCGTGTTGTCGCTGTGCAGCAGAGCGTGCAGGAAGGCCCGGCTGTGCCTGCAGACAGGAGGCTGGGGCTCAGCCCCACGCAGTCCTGCAGCCCTCCACGCCCTCCCCCGCCCCCGGTCCATCTTCCCCTACTTCTGGCACGTGGGACAGGCACAGTCGGAGTCTATGGGCCGGAAGTCCTTCTCGTACTGCTTCTTCTTCAGCTGCAGGTTCCCGGTGGGCACCAAAGCTGAGCCGAAGCGCTGGGGGAGGGGTGGACGGGGGCAAAGGGGTGGTCAACCAGGTCTCCATCAGCACCGGCCCCGCCATAGCGCGCCCCTCCCCCCCCCGCCCAGTCTGCCCCCTGCCCAGGGCCTCACCGCCGTCCGCGTGGGGAAGACGCAGTCGAACATGTCACATCCAAGAGCCACGCAGACCACCAGGTCGGTGGCATAGCTGAGGAGGGCCATGGCGGGAGGGAGCAGAGAACCTCGTGCCCTGCTCACACACCCAGGTCTCGCCCCTGCAGACACTCCGACTCCCCAGGGACTGGGCCACATTCCCTCCAAACCGCCCCCCGAGGCAAGCCGTGTCCTCTAGTCCCCTCCCCGGCAGGGCTGCGTCCACCAACAGCAGCCCCGGCAGGCGTCCCCGGGAACCCGCCCGCTCCCCACGGGTCGGGCTCCTTCCTCTGCCCCTCGCCTCCACGTACCCGACCCCCATCAGGTAGCGGGGCTTGTCCTTAGGCAGCCGTGAGGTGCTCAGCGCCACCATCCTCCAGAACTGGCCCTTGCTCTCGCCCCCGCTCAGGCCCCCGATGGCGAAGCCCGGCACGTCCCTCTTGGTCATCTCTGGGGGTACACGGCGGGGTGAGGAGCCGCCAGGCAAGAGAAAAGACGCCTCCTCCTCAGCAGCCTGGGGACAGCCCCTGCCCAGACGTCCGCAGCCTCTCAGGAAGAAGGGGGGCAGGGTTGTCTGTCTGTCCGTCCATCTGTCTGTCTAATGGCTGCTGGCGATCTCAGCTACCATTTGTCGGGGGCCTGCTGCGCGTGACGTCCCGTCCCCTCCTGCAGTCCTCAGGAGAGGCCCACGGCCTGTGCTCCCTTCACTGACACCGAAGTCGACACCAGGTAATGCTTCAAAACTGAGCATTTTCCAGATTAGAGAACAGCAAACATCCCAGGCACTGGGTAACAAACAGTCTGTCCTCAAACACTGTAATGTTTCTGCGGCAAAACATAGACTCCCAATAACTGGGGTAAAGAACCCCATAGGTCTGGGCTGGCCACCAAAGGAGTTAGGTGCAAATTCCTGAGGGTTTTGCATTTTACAAGTGGGCTACTTACTACGAGGCCCCAGAACTGCAGCTCCGCACCGTTGCTGGGGTGTTCGGGGCTTGCCGCTGGCCCCAGGCCGCATGTGCCGGAGGCTGGATTTGAACCCGGGTCTAGCCTCCGAGCCCAGCTGTGTCTCGGGCCCCAGTTGCCTAGTTCAAGCACGGAGGCCACGGTATCGACAAAAGGGACCCGGTCCAAGGGTTGGTTTTCGAAGCTGGAACGAGCAGCCGAATCCACTGGGGGCAAGTTGTTCAAATGTAGCCTCCCAGCCCCTCCCCATCCCCGAGGACGCTGATCCCGTCATGGGGAGAACCCAGGCGGTGCTGGTGCAGGGGAGCTTGGAGCGCTTTGAGAAGCAGCACCAGCGTGGCCAAGATCCGAATTTGCTAGGGCAAGAGCAGCGTGGTAGGTTTGTTTTTTTTTTTTAAATGAGCGAACAGAGAATGCCAGGAGATGTTTCACATGTTAAGGGTGATGTTTCCCGAAGTCTAGGTTTCTGCTTTCATCTATGTCCACACCTACTGAGCTGTGAAGTGAAATGTGTCTCTGCCTGGGGTCTCTGTTTAAAAGACTTACTGGGGGCGCCTGGGTGGCTCAGTGGGTTAAAGCCTCTGCCTTCGGCTCAGGTCATGATCTCAGGGTCCTGGGATCGAGCCCCGCATTGGCTCTCTGCTTAGCAGGGAGCCTGCTTCCTCCTCTCTCTCTGCCTGCCTCTCTATTTGTGATCTCTCTCTGTGTCAAATAAATAAATAAAATCTTAAAAAAAAAAAAAAAAGACTTGCTGGACTGGGAGCTGGGCACAGCTTGAGAACAAAGGAATTACAACAAGGACATTCCGCACAACAGTTCACACTGATGCCAGGCGGAGGCACAAAACTTTGGACAGACTTTCCTGTTTATCCTCACTTTGACCCACGTCATTGGGAACGTGTGCCCATTTTACAGAGGAAAAAAGGGAGGCTCAGAGAGGCCAAGCCCCTAGCCCAAGCGTGCACGGACATGAGGCAGGAGATCAGAGGTCTGAATCCAGCCAGCCAAACTCCAGGACCCAGAGTCTTGCCTATGACATTTCATTGCCTTTGAGGCCCCATCTCTGCCTCTCTTTTGTTTCCATGGCCATGGCCTTTGTATAGGCCTATCACTCTTCCTCCGGGCAGATACTCCAACCTCTTCATGGGCTTTCTGCTTCCCATCCTACTGGGATATTTTCCATGGTGCCTCTTGGTCCCTGTCACTCTCCCACTCAACAGCCCTCCATGGCTCCCCAGTACCTCAGTGTGGTTTCCCAGGGCCTCCAATGTCAGCACAATGCCATGGGCCCCACCCCTCACTCCTGACCCTAGGGAGGAAGCAGCACCTGTATCGGTTAATGCTGGGGGTTCTACAGCCCGAGAACTGGGTCCAAATCCCAGCTCTGCAACGTCCAAGCTGCGTGGCTTGGGGTGAGTGACTTTAGAGCTCTGTGCTTCAGGTTCCTCTTCTGTAACCTCGGGAACCTGGCAGTTCCCACCTTATAGGATGGTTATGAAAACTCAGTGGATCAATCTGTGACCGGCCAATGGCGTAGCGTCTGGTGAATACCCCCAAACTACTAGCTATTGGAATTACTATCATTCTCCAAACATTCTAGTCCGTTCTGCCTCCGGGCCTTTGCTTCAGCTATTCCTTCCGCCCCTCAATAACCACCGTCTGCACCATCACATGCCAGGCCCATGTGGGGCCCTCGGTGACGGACAAGCCCTGGATGGACCAGCACATGGGTCTACCTTCGAGGCACGTGGCCCGGAGATCCGCGTCTAGCCCACCCTGGATGATGGCAAAGAGGTTTTGCTTGTCTGGTTGCTGATGGGCTGCAATGCACCGGTCCAGCCAGCGGATTGACCTGAAAGGGGACCCTAGTAATTAGCCCTAGGGGAAGGAGGCAAGGCTACAGGACTTGGATCCCCTCTCCCCATCCGCACATACACACACACACACCTGTACATGGCCTCCTCCACACGTGGCCCCGTCACAGTGCTGCTGACCACATCATCCAGTTGCATGATGATGTCTGAGCCTGGGGGGGTGAGACAGACGCACCATCACTAGGAAAGCCTTCGCTTCCTGTTGGGGATAAACTGGACCTTCGAAATCCCTCCCTGGGTCTTGCTGACTTCCACACAGCCACCCAGTCTGTTCATACAACAACCAAAAGGAGCTTTTGAAAATACCCATTGAGGGCGCCTGGGTGGCTCAGTGGGTTAAAGCCTCTGGTTTCGGCTCAGGTCATGATCTCAGGGTCCTGGGATCGAGCCCCGCTTCGGGCTCTCTGCTCAGCAGGGAGCCTGCTTCCTCCTCTCTCTGTCTGCCTCTCTGCCTACTTGTGATCTGATTTCTCTCTCTCTGTGTCAAATAAATAAATAAAGTCTTTAAAAAAAGAAAAGAAAAGAAAAGAAAATACCCATCGAGGGCGCCTGGGTGGCTCAGCAAGTTAAAGCCTCTGCCTTCGGCTCAGGTCATGATCTCAGGGTCCTGGGATCAAGGCCTGCATCAGGCTCCCTGCTCAGTGGGGAGCCTGCTTCCTCTTCTCTCTCTGCCTGCCTCTCTGCCTACTTGTGATCTGATCTCTCTCTCTCTCTGTCAAATAAATAAATAAAATCTTTAAAAAAAAAAAAAGAAAATACCCATCAGATCTTGCCTCCCCCCAGCTAAAACCCTGCCCAGGCACATGGAATAAAATCCCACTCCTGCAGAGTTATACTTCAAGAGCAAAATATTGTGTATACAAAGTGAACCGCCATGCTGTGAGAGACAATGGCATTATGGGAGCCCAAGTGCCCATCAACAGGCATCTGGCTCAATAAATTAGGGTTCAACCCTTAACAGAATGCTCCTTTCCCCACAATTCTAAAATCTAGAAACTTCTCAAAACCAAAAACTTTATCTCAGGGCTACAGCATACCTAATTTGGCGGCAAAACCCAAGACAGTTGAAATCTTTAATAAAATCCAACCTAGCAGGTGACTTATTCAGTCTCAAAAAGGAAGAAATTCTGACATATACTACAACATCATGGCCATTATGCTCAGTGAAATAAGCAAGACACAAAAATGACAAATACTGTATGATTCCATTTATATGAGGTCCCCAGAGAAGTCAAATTCATAGCAACAGGAAGTAGATGGCGGGAGCCAGAGGCTGACAGAGGGGGATAGAGAGTTAGTGTTTAATGGGCACAGAGTTTCAGCTTCACAGGATGAAGAGTTCTGGAGAAGGGCGGTGGTGATGGCTGCACAACAGTGCAAATGGGCTTAGTGCCACGAAATTGGACACTAAAACATGGTTAGAGTCGGGGCACTTGGCTGGCTCAGTTAGTAGAGCACGCCACTCTTGGTCTCATGGTCACGAGTTCAAGACCCACATGGGGCATACGGCCTACTTAAAAAAAAAATAAGCAGGGCGCCTGGGTGGCTCAGTGGGTGAAAGCCTCTGCCTTCAGCTCAGGTCATGATCTCAGGGTCCTGGGATGGAGCCCCGCTTCGGGCTCCCTGCTCATCAGGGAGCCTGCTTCCTCCTCTCTCTGCCTGCCTCTCTGCCTACTTGTGATCTCTCTCTGTCAAATAAATAAATAAAGTCTTAAAAAAAAATGTAAATTTAAAAGGTAGATTTTTTTGGGCGCCTGGGTGGCTCAGTGGGTTAAAGCCCCTGCCTTCGGCTCAGGTCATG
>LNAC01000140.1:1182435-1220951 GCA_002007465.1 Ailurus styani | reverse complement strand
CCTCCTCTCTCTGCCTGCCTCTCTGCCTACTTGTGATCTCTCTCTATCTGTCAAATAAATAAATAAAGTCTTTAAAAAAATGTAAATTTAAAAGGTAGATTTTTTTAAATAAAATAAAAGTGATAGATTTATTTTTATTTATTTTTTAAGATTTTATTTATTTATATAACAGACAGAGACAACAGCGAGAGAGGGAACACAAGCAGGGGGAGCAGGAGAGGGAGAAGCAGGCTTCCCGCCGAGCAGGGAGCCTGACACAGGGCTCAATCCCAGGACCCCGGGATCATGACCGGAGCCGAAGGCAGATGCCTAACAACTGAGCCACCCAGGCGGCACCCCAGTAGATTTATTTTTAACGGTAAATTTTATGTTACATGTATTTGGTCACAATTTATTCTTATTTTTTATTTTTTTTAAGATTTTATTTATTTGACAGAAAGAGAACACAAACAGGGGGAGCAGCAGGCAGAGGGAGAAGCAGGCTCCCCACCGAGCCAGGAGCCCAACACAGGGCTCGATCCCAGAACCCTGGGATCAGGACCTGAACCAAAGGCAGACGCTTAACCAACTGAGCCACTCAGGCGCCCCACCGTTTTTTTTTAATGGAAAAAGGAAAGTTTAACAGGATGCTGCCTAGACCTACTAGGATGCTATGTATGTTGCATTATTCTTATAAAGTATTACAATTCTGAGTTAACCTGAGGAATTTCAGATGAGGGGCTGTGGATTTATACATGTTAGAAAAGCTCAGGGGAAGACTGCCAAGATGCATCATTACAGGAAAAAACCGCAGTGCACCACACAAACCAAAGATGGGACAATTTGAGAATCCACAGGGATCGATTCAACTGCAAGAGACTGAGACACATCAAATACATTAAACCCATGATTAAATAAGCAAACCAACCAACCAACCCATGATTTCATGCTAATCCTAAAAACGCTAAAGATTCATTCATCACTGCTGGAAGATGCTAAGTAATCAATCCATGAAGACTAGTGAATAAAGGAAAAGAATGAATCTCACTTTTCCCATATGAATTGAACTACTTGGTCTCCCAGGAGTAGGTGAGGGACGTTTCTCTTTACAGAAATAACCCGGCTGATAAATGAAGAAAGAATATGACCACTTTGGAACTCCTAATGGCATGAGAGTCCCAGGCAAAGAGCTCTGATGGCTCCGGGGAGAGAGCCCAGCAGCGCCTAGGTGCTCCCTGATGGAAACACACACCCTGAGAAGCCCTCTTGCTAAAGAAAACCAGAACCCGACTCTGGAGCAAACCTCGCGATCTGACTACCATCTACAGTAAATCCAGAAGGCATAAGAAAACGGTTACACACACCATGGGGATGTGCTCAGCAAAATTCAGACCCTGGGACACTACGGGGGAAAGGAACTCATCTCTTGAAGGAGAAAATTTATGAATGAATGAATGAATGAATGAATGAATGAATGAATAGGCGCCTGGGCAGTGAGATCAAGCCCCACCTCTAACCGCACCTCCCTCAGCAGGGAGTCCGCTTGGGATTCTCCGCCTCTCCTTCTGTCCCCCCTCCTGTCTCAAACAAATAACGTCTTTTTAAAAAGGAAGAGAGGAAGGAGGTAGAGCTAGAAACTACATAATGTGCACTATATACAATATATAAACAGAGAAATATTCATTGTCTTTATCAAGGAATGAAGGATACTGATGGAAATAGGAGGGACCGAAAGCTTCCCCCATCACCCCCTTGCTGCTCTCAGTATTTCAACCTATATTTGCCCCGCTAACTTGCCATTTAAGAGAAAGAACAGCCTTATTTTTTTTTTAAAGAAAAGCTTTAGAGGGCGCCTGGGTGGCTCAGTGGGTTAAAGCCTCTGCTTTCGGCTCAGGTCATGATCTCAGCGTCCTGGGATCGAGGCCCGCATCGGGCTCTCTGCTCAGCAGGGAGCCTGCCTCCTCCTTTCCCTGCCTCTCTGCCTGCCTCTCTGCCTACTTGTAATCTCTCTCTCTGTGTCAAATTTAAAAAAAAAAAAAATCTTTAAAGAACAGCTTTAGAGAGCATAAAAATGGCTCCTGCCAGGCACTGTGTGAAGAGATTTACAAACATTACGTCATTATTTCTGTGAACCAGCCTCAATGGCGTTGGCTCCTCCGTGGGTCAGGCAGGGGGAGCGCCCTACCCCAAACCGAGCAGCCCGTTAGCAACCGACCCGCCTCACCTCCACCCCCTAGAGGCAAGGCCAAGAGGACGTGGCCCAGGGCTCGCTCACCTAAAGCGTTCTGGATCTCCACCGACTTCTCCGGGCTCAGAAGGGTCTCGTCGCCATCGTAGGGGGATCGGAAGCGCACGCCCTCCTCCGTCACCTCGGACAGGGACACCAGAGACACCATCTGGAAGCCGCCGCTGTCCTGGGGGAAATGCCACCGCAGGGCTGTCAGGGGGGTGGGACTGGAGAGAATCTCCACCTCCGAGAAGTGCCCTGGGGTCCCGGCCCCGAGTCCACCTCACCGTCAGCAGGTTGTGGGGCCAGTTCATGAAGCCGTGGAGACCGTGGGCTTTCTGGATCAGCTCCGGGCCCTGGGTTGGGAGAAGAAAGGATCGGGTTAGGGGTGGCGCTACCCTGAGGGCTCCCGTTGGCGGACAGGCCTGGCCAGCGGCGGTCCCCGCCGCTCCCTCCCTCATGCCGGTGGAGGCGCCCGTACTCCCCATTCCCTGCCGCCGCCCCACCAAGGCAGAACCCACCCACCGGCCTCAGACCCAGATGATAGGTGTTGCCCAGGCAGATGCGGCAGCCCAGGGCGTCCAGCTGCTCGGCCGTGATGCCCTTCATAGTGGCCTGCGTGCCCACTGGCATGAACACGGGAGTGGCTACCGGCCCGTGCGGCAGCCGCAGCTCCCCTGCCCGGGCCCTGGATCGGCTGCACTCGGCCACCAGCCGCATGATCCTCGGGGCCGACTCCAGAGACGTCGGGCTGACTGCGGCCGCCATTTTAGCTAAGGGAACCACGTGGCCACTGCAACAACCTGGGCGGCGCCATGTTGACCAAAGTCACGTGAGGCGGGCGCGGGCCGTCGCTTTGGCAGCGAGCGGGGAAACCATGGCAACGGACGCCGGCGTGCTTGTCCCGCGGAGTGCCCAGTTCGTTCCCACCCGCTGCGCCCGGTAAGGACAAATAAATATTGTTATGGGTTTGAATCCAGCCCGGTCACTTCTCGGCTCTACAATCAGAGCCTCTCTCTAAGCGATCATTTTCTCTTCTGTGAAATGGGGCGAATAATAGTGTTTTGGTATCGGGCGCCTGGGTGGCTCAGTGGGTTAAAGCCTCTGCTTTCGGCTCAGGTCATGATCTCAGGGTCCTGGGATGGAGGCCCGCATCGGGCTCCCTGCTTAGCGGGGAGCCTGCTTCCCTCTCTCTCTTGCCTGCCTCTCTGCCTCCTTGTGATCTCTCTCCCTCTGTGAAATAAATAAATAAATAAATTTTTAAAAAATAGTGTTTTGGTATCAAAAACTTTGTAAAAGGGGCGCCTGGCTGGCTCAGTCGGCAAAGCATACCACTCTTGACCTCGGGCATTTAGGTTAAAGCCCCACATTGGGTGTAGAGATTACTTAAACTAAAATCTTTTAACAAATGAATACAAATAAACTTTGTAAAGATTGAGAAGCATGGATATATAGAGATCTTAATAAGCTGCCTTGCACAGGCTTTTGTCTATCTTGCCCATTGATTTCTCCCAAGAACTTAGAACAGCACCTAGCACACAGTACGTGCTCAATATGCATTGGTTTATACAATGAGAGAAAGAGGGCGCCTGGGTGGCTCAGCGGGTTAAAGCCTCTGCTTTCGGCTCAGGTCATGATCTCAGCGTCCTGGGATCGAGGCCGGCATTGGGCTCCCTGCTGAGCAGAGAGCCTGCTTCCTCCTCTGCCTGCCTCTCTGCCTACTTGTAATCTCTTTCTGTGTGTCAAATAAAATAAATAAAGTCTTAAAAAAAAAAAAACAATGAGAGAAAGAATCCCAGGTTTATAGAACAGATTTGAGACTCAGAACCTAGCCACATTTATTCGTTCATTTATTCAGTGTAGACCTACATATATACATACCTACTAGTGCCAGGCTTCACGCCACACAGGGATGAAAGAGGCTGGGTCATGGATTTATTGAGCCCTGTGTTCCACTAATAATAACAAAATATTATGTAATATATTGTTATTGTTGAAAATGGAGCTGATATCTGTCCCGGCCAGCAGAGGGCGGCATTGCCCCAGAATCCTTCCTCTGAGTGGCCCACTGGCCTAAATCTGATCTGAGCAAGGGGATCTGAGCAGAGACTCTGACCTTCAAAGAGCCTTGGGCTAATGATGCCTGCTTTTCTGGGTGGTGGACAGTTTTTCACTGAGGCCAAGTCTGGAAAACGCCCAACCATGAGGCCCACCTCAGGGCCTTTGCACTAGCTGTTACCTTTATCTGCTATATTATTTCTGATTTTCCCATGGCTGGCTCATATTTTTTCAGTTTCTCCTGACTTCCTGAATCTTAATAATGCTTCACCGCTATCACTCTGTATCCTGCCACTTGTAACTCCTATTGTGCTTGTAAAACCTCTATACATCAACGATGCCCAAATTTTTATTTCCAGTGTTGTCCTCTCTCACTGGACCCCCATCTCCTCTTTACAGATGCCTCCTTGACATCTCCACTGAGTGTCGGTCGGCGCTCAAACTCTAGAGGTCTAAAGCAGAGCTCCTCATTGTCCCCCCAAGCTTGCCAACGTCCTTCCATCTTCCTCAGTAGTAGCAGCTCAATCCTTCCCAGAGCTCCATTTTATTATTCGTTGTTGTTAACCTTAAAAATAAAATTGTCAGGGCGCCTGGCTGGCTCAGTGGGTTAAAGCCTCTGCTTTCGGCCCAGGTCATGATCTCAGGGTCCTGGGATCGAGGCCCGCATCGGGCTCTCTGCTTGGCAGGGAGCCTGCTTCCCCCCCTCTCTCTCTGCCTGCCTCTCTGCCTACTTGTGATCTCTCTCCCGCTGTGAAATAAATTAAAAAAAAAAATTGTCAGGGGGCACCTGGGCCTCAGAGGGTTAAGCATCTGCCTTCAGCTCCAGTCATGATCCCAGAGTCCTGGGATCATCAAACCCCACATCAGGAGCGGGAAGCCTGCTTCTCCCTCTCCCTCTGCCTGCCTCTCCCCCTGCTTGTGCTCTCTCCTTCTCTCCCTTGCTGTCCAATAAATGTTTAAAAATCTTAAAAAAAAAAAAAAAGGACCTTTCAACTCCTAGTTCATTAACAGATTTTTGTCATAAATAAATATTTATGGGCGCCTGGGTGGCTCAGTGGGTTAAAGCCGCTGCCTTCGGCTCAGGTCATGATCCCAGGGTCCTGTGCTGTCCAATAAATGTTTAAAAATCTTAAAAAAAAAAAAAAAGGACCTTTCAACTCCTAGTTCATTAACAGATTTTTGTCATAAATAAATATTTATGGGCGCCTGGGTGGCTCAGTGGGTTAAAGCCGCTGCCTTATAAATAAATAAATAAATAAATAAATAAATAAATAAATATTTATTGTATGCCTTTTCAGTATCTGAAATAGCCATATTATTTGGCTCATTTAATTTAAAATGCCCAATGACATGAATTTATTTTATTTATTGACACATTTATGTCCTTTCCTGTATAAGCTCACCTTGGTCACAGTATCTTTTTATATGCTATGGCATTTGATATTAATTTTAATTAATATTTTATGTACAGCTTTTGCATCCCATCTGCTATAAATTATATTGGTCTCTGGTTTTCCTTTCTTGTACTGTATTTGCCTGAGTTTGGTGTTCAAACTCAGTTTGGTCTTCAAACTTGCTGGAAGAAATTATGCAAGATTGGAATTATCGCTTTCTGGAACATTTTATGGGCCTCACTTGCAGATCCATCTGGTTATGTTATTTTCCCAGAAGAAATATCTGTAGCCACTGATTTAAGGGGTTGTTTTGTTTTTTAATTTTTAAGATATTCTATGGACAACATGGGGCTCCAACTCAGGACCCCAGGAGTGATCAAGAGTCGCGTGTTCTACCGACTGAGCCAGGCAGGCAACCCACCCTGGTCCTTTTTTTTTTTTTAAGATTTTATTTATTTATCTGACAGAGAGAGATTACAAGTAGGCAGAGAGGCAGGCAGAGAGAAAGGAGGAAGCAGTCTCCCCACTGAGCAGGGAGCCCAATGCGGGCCTCGATCCCAGGATCCTGAGATCATGACCTGAGCTGAAGGCAGAGGCTTCAACCCACTGAGCCACCAAGGTGCCCCCACCCTGGTTCTTGAAAAACAGACTCAGGGCACCTGGGTGGCTCATTCGGGTAAGCAATGGCCTTTTGATCTCACTCAGCTCAGGTCTTGATCTCAGTCAGGGTCGAGAGTTCTAGCCCCGTGTTGGGCTCCATGCCCAGCATTGAGACTACTTAATCATCAGGTACATACTTACAGGTTGACAATTATTTTCTCTTAGCCCACCAAATATATTCTGCTTGTGGCTTCCGTTATCTATTCTCACTGTTAAGAAGTAGGGTCTCAGGGGGCACCTGGGTGGCTCAGTAGTTAAGTGTCTCTCTTCAGCTCAGGTCATGATCCAGGGTCCTGGGATCGAGCCCCACATTGGGCTCCCTGCTCAGCGGGAGGCTGCTTCTCCCTCTCCCACTCCCCCTGCTTATGTTCCCTCTCTTGCCCGGTCTCTCTCTGTCAAATAAGTAAATAAAATCTTAAAAAAAAAAAAAAGAAAGAAGTAGGGTCTCGGGGGGCAGCAGGAATGTGGGGAGCCAGGCCAGCCAGTCCAGCGCACCCTCTGCTTATGCGGGACGCTCCGCGGCAGGGTCTCGAGGACCAGGAGCCGAACCAGCCGATTGTGACGATTGTGTCGTGGCTTAGGGGCTGCCGGGCGGTATTCATGGAGCCCGTGGTGGCCCCCGAGCTGGGCGCTGGTAGGAAAGACGTTGCAGGGGTGAGGGTGACGCAGACTCATCCATGAGCGGGACCTGGCCTGGCTGCACCAGACAGACCTGGTGGTGGTAGAAGTGACCCAGCCATCACTGGGTGTAGGGTATGAACTGGGCCGGGCACAGCAAATAAGCGAATCCTGTGCCTGTTCCATCTATCATCTGGCCACGTGCTTTCAATCATGATCCTGGGAGCTGCAGACGGCTCAAAGTTCCAGGTGTTGGACTATGAAGTGGGACAGGTGGAGGTCACACTGGACGGATACTTTGAGGCTGACCCTCCCTACCAGGTGGCTGCCTCCCCGACCCAACTTCTTGACTTAACCCCACTTCTTTATATTCATCTAACCCCAGACTGTGCTTTAGTACCCTTCCTGACTCGTAGCCCTGGTGCCTAATTAAAAGGTATATTTGAGATTCTAGGGAAGGGGGTGCCTGGGTGGCTCGGTAGGTAAAGCGTATGCCTTCCGCTTGAGTCATCATCCCGGGGTCCTGGAATCGAGCCTGGAGCCCCGCATCAGGGTCCCTGCTCAGCGGGGAGCCTGCTTCTCCCTCTGCCTGCTGTTTCCTCTGCTTTTGCACTCTCTCTCTCTCTGACAAATAAATAAACAAAACCTTAAATAAAATAAAATAAAATTCTAGGGGGAATAAAGAACCAGGATCTCAATCAAAATGCTATTTCTTGTGATCTGTTCTTTCTGATTTCTTTTAAAAAATCATTATTTTTTTAAAGATTTTATTTATTTATTTGACAGAGAGAGAGAGAGAGAGAGATCGCAAGTACGCTGAGAAGCAGGCAGAGAGGAGGAAGCAGGCTCCTTGCTGAGCAGGGAGCCCAATGTGGGCCTCGATCCCAGGACCCTGAGATCATGACCTGAGCCGAAGGCAGAGGCTTTAACCCACTGAGCCACCCAGGCGCCCCAAAAATCATTATTTTTTATTTGCCATGTTCCAATTTTATATGATGTGTCTGGGGGTGGATTTCTTTAATTTATCCTATTTGAGATTCCTTCAAATTCTTGGATGTGGTGATCAGAAGTTTTCCATAATTTTGGAAATGCTCAGCCGTTCTTTGAAGAGCTGCACTTGCCTCAAAGAGCCTCACCACAGAGGTCTGAGAGCGGGACAAGAAATGCTGAAGTGTTACCCATCCTGAGAAGATAATCCCCCATCTGGGGACTAAGGGTGAGCCAACCTTACTCAGGCTCCCTCCTCAGCAGGAAAGCCTGCTTCTCCCTCTCCCACTCCCCCTGCTTGTGTTCCCTCTCTCGCTGTGTCTCCCTCTGTCAAATGAAGAAATAAAAATCTTTTTAAAAAATAAAATAAAATAGATAATATATAACAATTTTTTAAATGGGGATAAAATGTATGCTGTGAATTATCTTTCCTACTTGTGTCCCCTGTCAAAACAGTTCTCACCACTTAATATTAAATAATGGTTAGTATTCATTCTTGTCTATACTCATATTTGCCAGCACATATTAGCAAATATGTATTTACTTCCTGTTGCTGTTGTTGTTTCTGATTGATTCACTTAGATATACTATGGATTTTTTTTCATAGTCCACAAGCTTTAATACTTTAATACTTTTTACAAATGGAGTTTTTGAACTGCCATTTTCCATTAGTCACAGATCATTCTCTCATGGAATTGCTTCAACAACATTCCCAACATTATGATTTACTCCAAATATAAGTTTCATAATAGTTACTTTATAATTTGATAGCAAAAAGTAGGTATGAGAGAAACTGCCTGTTGTCCTCAGTGCCTATCCCATCTATTCTAATAAAATCGTCAGAGGGACACTGGGGTGGCTCAGTCCGTTAAGCATCTGCCTTCGGCTCAGTTCATGATCCCAGAGTCCTGGGATCGAGCCCTGCGTCCGGCTCCCTGTTCAGTGGGAAGCCTGCTTCTCCCTCTCTGCCTGCTTCTCCTCCTGATTGTGGTCTCTGTCAAATAAATAAGTAAAATCTTTTTTAAAAGATCATTATACCATACCTAGGCCCTTGACCTACTTTATGTTTCTTATGATTATGTGCCTAAGATTTGTGTCCTATTTAGTTATGATCCATTCTTTTCTTCTGCAAATCAGCATAGCATCAGGTATTGGTATAAATATACCACCGTGTACTTATTCATTCTCGAGTCAATGAACTTGTGAACTTCTCAGTGATTTTGTTTGTTTGCTTTTGCTACTATAAACACTTCTGCTGTGAACATCTGTGTATGCATCTCCTTGTACTGCTGTGAAAGAATCCTAGGAATGGACTTGCAATACCCTAGACAGGATGGATATTCAACTTTACTAGAGAGTATCAACTTTTTTCCAGGTGATTACAGCAATCGGCACCTACAATAGCAGTGTAAGAACCGGAATTGAAATCTAGTCCTGGGGCGCCTGGGTGGCTCAGTTGTTAGGCGCCTGCCTTCAGCTCGGGTCATGATCCCAGGGTCCTAGGATCAAGCTCCGCATCGGGCTCCCTGCTCAGCAGGAAACCTGCTTCTCCCTCTCCCACTCTCCTTGCTTGTGTTCCCTCTCTAGCTGTGCTTCTCTCTGTCAACTAAATAAATAAAATCTTTTTTTAAAGATTTTATTTATTTATTTGACAGAGAGAGATCACAAGTAGGCAGAGAGGCAGGCAGAGAGAGGAGGAAGCAGGCTCCCCGCTGAACAGGGAGCCCGATGCGGGCCTCGATCCCAGGACCCTGAGATCATGACCTGAGCCGAAGGCAGAGGCTTTAACCCACTGAGCCACCCAGGCGCCCCTAAATAAAATCTTTAAAAAAAGATCTCAGAGAAAGAGGGGTGCCTGGCTGGCTCAGTTGGTGGACCGTGTGACTCTTGATCTCTGGGTTGTGAGTTTGAGCCCCACGTTGGGTGTAATTACTTAAAAACAAAATCTTTAAAAAGAGAGAGAGAAGCTCTCTGAGATTGCATTTCTGGCAGTGGAAACAGTGAGAGCAAAGGCCCTGAGGTGAGAATGTGTCTGGATTGCTTGCAGTGCAGCGGGGAAGGTCGGTGTGCGTGGAGGGAGTGAGGGTGAGAAGGTCACAGCGTGAGGCTTTGCAGGGCCTCTGGTTCACAAGGACTTCAGCTTCCCTCTGAGCTGGACGGGAGTGTGGGGCTCCTTACCAGAGCGTTTAAGTGAAGCAAGCTCTTTCTATTACTAAGAGGTAGACGGGAGTGTGGAGGTGGGGTGCAGCTGAGATTCACTGGCATCTGCTTTAGGGGTTTCGGCGCTGCTCAGCAGGGAGGGCTGGGGGCGCCAAAAGGCCACCGCTATTGGAGAGGCGCTGGGAGCGCGGCTTCAGAACGCTGGACAGCGCCGCGCGCGTTGCCGGGAGACCAGGGAAGCGGCGGCTTTGGGGGCGGGGAAAGCGTTCTTTCCCAAGCGGTTGGCTGTGATCACCAGGCGGGAGACACCCGTGGGGGCAGGGCGGAGGGCGGAGGCTGCAACAGGGCCCAATTGGTAGCTTGTTGACGGCACAGGGGCGGGGCGTCTCGTGGCAGGGACTGCTGGGAGCGAGTCTTGCAGAACACTTCTGCTCCATACGGGGTCTGTTGATTGGGCAAAAAAGGGGCGGGCGGAGTGCACCTGGCCGACCTGAGGGCGAATAGGACGTGGATGGGTAAGGGAGGTGTTGGCAGAGACCGGGCCTGAAGCCGGCCTCTGTGCCTCCCGCGTGGAGGCCCGCGCACAGGTTCGAGATGTGGCTGGAGGGGCTTCCCGATAGATCTCCCAATCTCCCCTTCCCTGGGAACGCCACAGTCGCCCAGGAACTAGGTAGTTGGCTTTAAGAAACTGGTACTCAGGTCTCAGGGCCCAGAAGAGCCGAAGTCTGATTTCTGGGCAGGGGATGAGAATCCAGAACCTCTGGAAGAGGAGTTAAGGGTTTCGAATAGCTCTGACGTTGAAATGAGTACTTGGAGCCCCATGTCGGTGGTTGTCCTAGGAGGCTGGAGAGTGTGTTTTTTTCAGTTTATCCAGCCAGGGATGAAGGCTATCATTCCGTGATATTCTCACCCCCACAGCCCAGTGCCACGTAGGCTGAGCTTAGCTGTCAGCTTCTTGGGAAACACTGGGAAGGGAATGGGCCCGGGGCCCAGGACTTGCGAAAATGACTTTCATGGCGTTTTACACTTTTCTGCTTGTCTCCCAACCGCAGAGCAGAGTGCCTGCAAGTAGGGGCCCTCTACTTCTTGTGGCCTGAGGCAAATGCAGTGCCCCTCTCTCGGGGCCCGTCTACCCTATCTGGGGCATGTAGGTGTTACCCCTCCCAGGTCTGGGAGCAGTTTCCTCACCTAGTCCAATGGACTAGGTGGCCTAAGTCACCCTGAACCTCAGTTCAAATGCTCCAGAACTTGAGTCTCTTTGGTGATCACCTGGCCTGCATGCTCACCTCTCCCACACATCTGTTCTCTGCCCAACAGCCAAAAAGACTATTCTGAGGCACAACTGAGCCTGGGCATTCCACAGCTCAGAATCTTTTCATAGCTCCCCACTGCCCTCAGGATAAAGGTAAGAACTCCACTGCTTGGCTGTCAAGGCCCTGTAGTGGTTGGCCCCCACTGACACCCAGCCACACTTCTCATCTCGCAAGCAGAATGCTTCACCCATCCGACTTCAGCTCTCTGAAGTCCATCCCCAACACATAGCTGAACTTCCGTGCATGCTATTTCCCATGCACGTCATAACCTGTGCTCACCCTCCCTAACACACCTTCCAGTTCCGATTTAACTGTCCTTTTCTTTTTTTAAGATTTTATTTATTTATTTGATGGAGAGAGATCACAAGTAGGCAGAGAGGCAGGCGCAGAGAGAGGAGAAAGCAGGCTCCCCGCTGAGCAGGGAGCCCGATGCAGGCCTCGATCCCAGGACCATGAGATCATCACCTGAGCCAAAGGCAGAGGCTTTAACCCATTGAGCCACCCAGGCGCCCTGTCCTTTCTTGAAAAAAAATTTTTTTTTATTCGACAGATCAGAAGTAGGCAGAGAGGCAGGCAGAGAGAGGGGGAAGCAGGCTCCTCACTGAGCAGAAAGCCCGATGCGGGGCTCAATCTCAGGATGCTGAGATCATGACCTGAACCTAAGGCAGAGGCTTAACCCACTGAGCCACCCAGGCGCCCCTGTCCTTTCTTCAAACACAGAAAGCCTTCCCTGACACACTCTGTACCAGCTGGAACAGGGCCCTCTTGGAATCTGGAAGCTCCACGAGAGCAGGACCCAGGTTTGTATTCCCAGCACCCTGTACAGGAGTGATACATAAACACTACCCGATAAATACATGTGAAGTGAATGAAGCAACGAACACATGAAGTTTCCATTTATTCTGGGATGGGTTAGAATGAGCATCCAGGCCAAGAAGCTTGCTGGTGTGTGACCCATAATGGTATCCAGAAGTCTCAGGATGGGCTTGCAAAGGGCACAGACCATGTCAGGCTCACACCTCCAGACTGAATCCTGAGGCTGACCACAGCTGCAAAAGGCCAGGCCTGGGGGACCAGGTCAGTCCTTCGGGGTGGGACAGGCCTTGCTGACTACACAAGAATGGTCAGCGGACAGAGGAACAGTGCACGTTTCCCTGCCAGAGCAGAAGCAACTGGGTGTCAACTTCTGGGTCAGGCCAGACCCCAGCCCGTAGGGACACCACCGAGACCCTAGTGATTCTGCTCAATGTAGAAAGGTGGAAATACTGAACCTGTGTCCCATTACTGCTCAGAGGACCCCTTTGGTCCTAGGTCTCAACCACCCCACACCTCCCCCATGGAATCAGTTGCAATTCCTTGCAAGGCCCTGTCCCCCTGACGTCATCTCAGCCCACCACACACGTGTCCAGCTGTTCCCTCAGTCATGAGGCCTTTCTCCCTTTCCTCCATCCAAAGGCATCCTGAGCCCCCTGGGGTGGTGTCCAGTCCTGGGTCACTGACCCTCGTGGTCCATCCACCAGGTAAGTACCCTGCCCGGATCAACTTCTGAGTAAGCCTGTGGGCCACTGGCTCTTCCCGCTGAGGCTCCTGGTGATCTCTGCTGGTGACTGACAGACACAAGACACCCTCCTCTGGCAGCACGTGGGCCGAGGCATCTCTCTGTTGCCTTCTGTGTCCCTGGCCGAGGTGGTCTTGGAGAAGCATCTCAGTGAGAACTTCCTCCAGGCTGGCTTCCTGTGCGTGGGGGGCCACAGGCCTGGAAAGGCCTTGGTCAGCTCTGAAGCAGTGACACGCCAGCACCCAGGTCTCCCATGCTCACGGTGTCGGCCACACCTTCCTGAACCCAGCTTCCTGGGATGGCAGGTCCTGCAGGCTGCGACAGCGTTGCTGGCCAGTCGTGTCACAGCACCATTAGCACCAACGAGGTCCCCAAGCAGTCAGGGGTGCCGAGGGACGTGTGTGCTCATGAGCCATCGCCTTGGGACAGGTCCCCGCCATGCTGTTCGCGCAATCCTGGCGGTGGTCGACAACCTCCCAGGGCTGTACCATCCGCACGGGATAAAGCCTTTACCCAACTCTTTAGTTGGTTGAATAGCGCTCCCCCCAAAAACGTACATCCAAGTCCTAACTGCCATTACCCGTGAATGTGAAGATCTCGGGATGCGCTCACCCTGGGTTAGGGTGGAGCTGAAATGCAGTGACCGGTGTCCTTGTAAGAAAGGAGGAGGTCGGAGACACGGAGGCTCACAGGGAGGTCCCGTGAGGGAGGCGGAGCCTGGAATGAGACTGTCATGAGCCAAGGAATGCCCGAAGTCACCAGAAGCTGGAAGAAATAAGGAAAGATCCTACTTCTCTGATACTGCCATTCTTGGCAACGAATGTCGCTTGGGTCAACCAAATTTGGCCTGCCTTGGGGAGCGCTCAGGCCAGGCTCAGGGACCAAGACAGGCATCTCTCCGAGTCAAGTCACCCAGGGACCTGCCCTTTTACACAAGAGGAACATGGCAGCAGGTCACAGCTCCCTGAGGCCTCCATCTTAAGATGACCTGGGAGTTTCTTCCACGGCCTTAAGATTCCTGCCCTTGTGGAGGGCCAGTATTCAGAAACTTCAACGTGGTGGTGGTCACCGCTTCAGAAACCAGTGAGGAGAGACCCGTGCCGGGAACACAGGCCCACGGTTTGAAGCATTTGGCAGGCAGGGCGGGGCCTTCTTCCGGGTGGCTTTCTGAGTGATGCAGGCTCCAGCCACAGCCCACGTCTTCTCATTTCAACACAAGTTCCTAATGATGGTGAGGGGCTCTCTGTCCCAGCCCCCTGGGAGTGTCTAGGAGACACGATGGGTCACGGAGATGTGTCACATCTCATCCAAGTCTGGGTGGGGACCACCTCTCCCGTCTGCCTTGTGTCCACTAGCGCGCACACACACTTGAGGGATCCTGGCTTGCGGCGGGCTGACCTGAATGCACGTGCCGTGGACCGCCTCTCAGGTGGACATCGCATCATCCCTCCCTCTCCTCGAGCTGGACCACCTGGGTCCTCCTCTGCTCCGGCGGAAAGCAAAACTCCTCCAACGTTCTCTTTTGTCTAGTGCAGAACACCTTTCTTTCACCTCTCCAAAGCAAAGCTTCATCCTTTGAAGGCACACTGGATTTTCTGCCTCAGCTGAAGAGTTCGGACTCAAAAATACTTTGATCTTCTTCCAAAGCCTATGGTTAACCAAGCACAGGAAGCCTAAGGGACTTCCCGGGGTTCAGAATTCAAATGCTGCATGGTCTGAGAGATGGCAGAGAGACGGCAAGAGGAGAAGGGTCCCTGGCAAAGGTGCAGCCCCAGGCCTCACCCGAGAAGCTCTTCTGAGACAGAGCTGAAGCAGCTCTTTTGAGACAGAGCTGAAGCCCGGGCAAAGGCAGTCAGAGTGCCGCCTGGGCCCCCCTCCCCCTGGGGCAGGACCAGACCTGGAAAGAGCTGCTCTCACGGCAGGTTCCTCCACCTCCATGTAGCTGACACTTAAGTGCAGAACGGTCAGTAGCATCCTTGGTTTCTGCCCACTAGGTGACCAATATCCCCCAAACAATGCAAAACTGCCTGGGATTGAGAGGCACCGCTCCAGGGAAACCTGCTAGAATAGGGCTGGGCCATGACAAAGAACCCCAACCACTCAGGCGCACTCCGAGCCTCTGGGCGGGGGCGGCACCAGGGAGGCTGCGCTGCTGGGAGACACAAAAGGATGCCATCCCGACACAGAAAGTTCTATGGCTGCGTTTCCCAGGTCTTGGGGTGCTTTAGCCAGATTCAATCAGCCTTTCCCACGTCAGGTTACACGTACCAAACCTAAGACATTTTACTCCATGGTGACGTGAAACTGCACTTAAAACGACACTAGAATTCATGGAGAAAAGCAAGCATGCGGAATTGTGTGAGCAAATCCCCAAACCAGCATGGGCCGCTCGTAAGCCACTCTGCACATCACAAGGAGCCCCCTGGGACACCAGGAACACGAGGGCCCATGTGACCGGCTTGCTGGCCCCAGCCAACCTTGGAGTAGAGGCATCTAGAGGCCTGGAGCTGGACCCTTTGGTGACAGGGGACTGCCCTGCCACCCCCGCCCTGCATGCCCGTGCTGGGAACAGTGGAGGAACCTGCCCATCACACTGCTGGTGGGTCAGACACCCAGGCCTACAACGGGCAGAGAGTTTTCTTTTTCTTTATTTGTCTACATTCAGCTTAATTCAGATGTACTGCCTGAATGATCCAGACATACAAAAAAAACCCACTCTTTCCCACTGGTTTTTAAAATAAAATCTTCACTTATAAAACTGAAACACTAAAGCATTAAAATACAGAAAGCTCATTTAACTCACTTCACAAAAGCATTAACAGATGATGTATCCCTTCTGTAGCTATTTAAAGACAAACTGAGTTAACACTAACACCAATTGTAAATAGACAGAGGGATACGTAACTGCAAGAACTCAAAAAACTCTACTCGGACAAAGTTGTGATGGCAACTAACAAACCATTGAAGACATGGAATTCCCAAACACGGCTAAATATGGGTCACAGGACGGGCCACGGGAGTGACCAGCTGCACCTCACAACACAGCAACGTGGACAGGTTGGGGCGGAGGGGGCCTGGAGGGGCCGGCTGACATGTTAACTGTGATGCATAAAACTGAATCTTACAACGAGGGGTAAGTGCAGAAGGTACAAATCTTCACCCCTCGGGGGGCTTTATCTATACTGGTAGTTCATGCTGTGGTCTGCGTTTCTGCCGTAGCCGCCCTGTGAGGACTGGTAGGAGCTGGGAGGGCCGCTGTAATTCTGGCTGGACCCCGGGGAGTTGTAGTTTGATTGTGACGAGTAGCCTCCTAGGGAAGAGAGGGGTGGGTTAGAGGTGAGGGGCGAGGGGCCCGCCCTGTGAGCAGAGCTCAGCACCACGGCCAGCACCCGAGCCGCGCTGTGTCCACATCGTGTCCACTGGTGAGACCACAGCAGGAAGCAATCCGGCACGGCCCCTAGCTCAGTGCCCTTCCTGGGTCATCGGGGCTGGCGGTCACCAACACCCTGTGAGGCGGAACCACTGGACCCTCGTTTGTAAGCGGTGGGGGTCTGCCCTGAACAGACAGCGGCAGTGGGAGCTGTCTGTGGGGGCCGCCTGAGCACAAGGCTACACCTGAAGCCCCCCAACCAGAGGCCACACAGCAGACTGTCTGGGCCTCGGTGTTGTCAGCATTTTTCCATACAGGTGCCAACATTTTAAGACCAGGGCAGCATCTGGATGGCTGGCTCCTAACAAGCCAAGAAGCTGGAGGTATGCCTGAGCCTGTGTGCCCGAGTCTCCCTCTTCCTGTTCTCATCCCACACGGAAGCCAGATGGCAGGTGCCGCCGCAGCCCCACCTACGCTACACGCCTGTCCCCACCAGGCAGTGCCCCTCGTCACCAGACCCCACCCCCCACACTGTGCCACCTGCCGATCCAAGCCCACCTTGTTTGCCTTGGTATGAGGAGCCGCCCCCAGAACTGCCGCCGTAGCCCCCGTGTGACCCTGGGTTGTAGGACGACCCGCCTGAGCCGTAGCTGTTCCCGCTGCTCCGGCCTCCACTACCACTGTAGTCTGGGGGAGAGAACATAGTGTGGTTAAGGAGCCTTGGCAAAGACACAGCTGGGGGTGGTCCAGGATCCTCCTGCTATGGCCCTGGAAGTGGCAGGCCTTTGCAAATCTCCCTGTCCCGTCTGTTCCAATCTGGCACATGGCAGTTCAACCAAGAACTGCCAGGGGCCGGCTGCAGCCCTGCAAGGTCATCGTGCCCGGGTCAGCCCGCTCAGCAAGCTTGGAGGCCCAGCGGCACCCTGCCTTCCCACCTGCTCCTCCAACCCAAGCTTCCCAGCAAGTGAGGAACCACACAGCAGCTTCCTCTCCTCCCACCCGGCTGTCACCAGGCACCCAGTGTCCCCCAGCCCCCCCCCCCAGAGCACGGCTTCTTTAAAGTCCCTGGCCCGCCTGTGGACCAGTGTCCCATCACAGAAGACAAGCGCACACCTACGCCTCTGCAGCTCGGCCACCAGCTCCGCTGCAAACTGCTGGGAGTGTGTAGGAGGCAGAGGGCCAGGCGGAGTGGAAAAGTAACTCGGGCTCTTTGGGGACTGGAGGCAATGCTGTCTCCAGAGCCCATCCCCGGAGGTCCCCTCACAGCAGCTGGCCCAGACTCACGGACTCCACCCTCGTGCCCCAGCCTCAACCCACAGGCTTCCTTGGCACAGGGGCTTCTGCTAGACGCGCCTTCGGAGAAAGCGACAGGAAGGAAATGGCAAGGATCTGGGCCAGGGGAACTCTGCCTCCAGGGTTTTCCTAAAGCCTGCCCGGCAGCCAGCACCGCCCGGCTTCCTTCCAGTCCCTCAGCAAGAGGTCAGGGCAACGGCCGAGCTTCTGCCACTCCACGGGATGCGCCGCTGGCCTGGACCCTGGCCAGGCCTCGGGGCCCTGGAAGCCAACTCACTGAATTTACTCTCGTAGCTGTAGTCTGATCCGCCCCCGCCCCCGGGGGAGCTGTAGGAGTTTGAGTAGGAGGAGTAGTTGCCTTGTCCATGATTATAGCCCTTCTGCTTGCCCTGCGGGGGGCCGTAGTTGCTGTACTGGCCCTGGTTGTAGGACGGCTGCTGGCCTTGGTGGGACTGGTAGCCCGAGCCGTAGGAGGGCTTCTGCTGGCCCCCGTGGGGCTGCTTCTTCCCAGCGTGTTTCGGGGGCACTGGTGAGTTGTAGTTGTCGCCTTGGTAGTAGGAGCCGTAGCCGGAGGAGCCACCACCGCCCCCGCCGCCGCCACCACCGGCATTCCCCGAATGCCCTCCGTTGCTGTAGAACTGACCTAAACAGGAAGGCAGTGGGTCAGGCGGAGGAGGGTGGGGGACGTGGGGGAGGGGGGAGACAGGGAGGGTCACAGCTGTGGGTCCTGAAGGCTGACCCACAAGCCCGCGGCCCGGGCGGGGGCACAGAGGCAGGAGAGCGAGGAGCAGTGGCTCTGGTCCTTAAAGCAGCCGGGTCTGGATGGGTCCAGCCTTCAGCGCCACTCCCCCAGCAGCTGATGACAACAAAGGATCTTTGCCAAGCAGCGGCAGGACAGCGCGCCGACAGCAGCATTTGCAGCGGATGTCAACATCACAATGAGATGAGTTCTGAGCGCGAGATGACAATCATGACCAGCTGTTACCCAGATGTCCCCCACGGTGACAGGGAAAGCAAAGCCCCAGAGAAGCAGCCGGCCACCCCCACCTTCCCCCCTGCTGTGCTGGGAAGAGCAAGAGATGCTCTTTAACAAGGCCCTTGGAAACTGGTGTCATCCTGGATGAACTGGTCTGACATGGCCCCTGACATGGAGAGTCAGTCACATCACCTGGGGCATCTCCCTGGTGTGACTTGTGCAAACGTACGACTTAAGGAGTGATTCCTGTGGGGGAAAGGAGGCTGGCTAAGACGTTGGGATCTGAACACCCAGGCCAGGCCTCCAGTTACGGCCTCAGATGGTCCCCCAAAGGGCCCCTCTGTTCCCAGCACAGCTGCCAGGGGCAGGCGGACCGAGCGTGGACTGACAAGCGTGCAGGGAGGCCGCCACATTCTCAGACCCTGAAGCTGAGAATGTCACAGTAAGACCCTCCCTCTGGCCCTCCATGTAGATCCCGTCCCACAAGAACAGGTATGTCCACACCCTGCCCCCACCAGACACTCAGGCGGGCCCACGAGGGATGCGTCAGCTAAGCTGAGGTGGGAGGAAGGAGAGGCCAGGCCATGGTGGGGGGCTCTCAAGCCCAGCACAGCAATCCCCAGCGCTCACAAGTGGGCACTGGAGCTCCTGGCTCCCGGAGCAGGTAGGTGGGCCTGTGGGCGCGCCTCTGCTGGCTGGTGTTGCCTCTTGTCTCTAGACAGCCTGGAGCTACCCCGCTGTGCCCAGGGTGGGGGGGGGGACGCTCCCACACCGCCTATCCTTCCTTCCCATATTTAGCGCCAAGGGATCCCCCGCCTTTTGGGTAGAGTGAATTTGGGAGTCATCACATGCCTCCGACCTGCGGGAGATGTGCTCCCCACACTGCTAGCTCTTGGGTGGTTGGAACAATAATTTGGATAAAACTGATCTGTGACATCAGTTTATTTTCTTCAGGCGGCCTCCTCCACCCCTCCACCCGCCCCCATCACAAAGCCAAAACACCAAGGAGAAGGACACGGTCCACAATGCGAGAGAGCAAACATGCGAAGGCCTGGCAAGGAGGCTGGAGGACAGGAGGTCCTCTTCAGACCCCCTCTCAGAACCCCGCCACCTCAGCTGCCCCACGGCCTAAACTGAGCACCTCAGCACCCCTCCCTCAAGCACAGGAATGAATGAAGACGCCAAGTACTGAGGACTTGTTACTTTAACATGTATTGATTAAAAAAAAATAAACGGAAGGAGAAGTTTTCAACGTCATTTCAGGATAACTATTTCCTGGTATAAAAAGACATTATTCTCAAACAATAACTTTCTAAAAAAAAAATACATCATGCAAAGTTTTAAAAAGTTTCACTGAATGTTTCAAACCTCTGGGAACAAATCATATAGTAACCGTTTTGACCACTTTTTGCCTGAAGAAACGCAAAATCTTGCAAGTCAACATAAAGGCAGGCTTCACCGCAAAGGACTGCTGCTAAGCACAACCCCACCGTGCTCTGTCCAAAAGGGACTGCCACTGGGAAAAGTCAGAGACCCCAGCCTGCACCCTACGGTGAGAGGGCAGAAGATACCAGGCCTTCTGGAATCTATCACGGCTGCATACCCAGCAGCACAGGCCCCATGAGGCTGGCTCCTCACTGGAGAATTGGGCTACGTATTAAGTCCTTCTGCTTAATTATTTTAAAGCCCCATGAAAACAAACTTTAGAATCCCATGCATTTGCAGCTGTGATTAGGACTTGCAAAATTCCACGTTCTCTCTCCCTTAAAGCCTGTCTATTTCCTGCACTAATAATGGAAGCACAGTTTTGATACCTTTGAGAGTTCACCTCTAACTAAACCAGCCACAAAATACCACACCCCCAAACAAGAACCCACCAGAGCATTTACAAAAGGCGGGAGAGGTTAACTTAGCACAATGTACAATTCCCAATGTTCCCAACGTTTTACAAGCTTATTTAAAAAAAAAAAAAAAAGGAAAAAAAAAAAAGCCAGTTGCTCTGGATTCAGATGTGATAAAATCGTTTTCATTACTGTCAAAGGCATCAACCAGATGTGGGAATTTGTTAAAAGGTTAAAAATTCATACAAAACCTGCTGTAAATTAAGACAAAGGTAGATTAAAATGCGTCATTATCTGTCTCTTAAATAAAGTAATGCTTTCCATAAAAAGCAAAGGTGGGCTTTTGCCTTGATGCTGACCAACGCTGGCTCTAGAATTCTGTGCAATTCTGCACAAAAATGCATTCTCTGAAAATTGTTTTCCACTTATTGTGAACTTCAATATGACCAAGTTCAAAGGCAAATCACGATAAAAACTGCCATTGTCTTAAATTCTGCAGGCTAAGAGTTTCAGACAAGCTGCGGTGACAAGCCACGGTTGAGAAACCCAGTGAAGCACAGGGGCACAGCACGGACACTTTGGGTTTTGGAGTTCGAGAAAATTGGAGTAAAAAGTTGATTTTGTGTGCAATACTTTTAGATGCTCTAGGAAGACCCAAAATCATGATAGCCGTAGCAGTCTGTGAAAAAGTCACCTACAAAAGGGGGAGACAGAGCAGAGAAAAAAAATTAGAATTCTTTTGAAAAATGGCACAGAGCGCCACATTTGAAATTCATGTTTTAGATTTCTCTGCTCCTGTAACCCCCCAATGAAGGCTCCTTCTCAAGACAAGAGCTGTGCACTGTCAGGAAAAGCATCATCACAGGACTGGTGCTTCACATGGCTTAAAGCAGAGAAATTTAAAATTCTGACTCTTAAGGAAATTTCAAGGCACACACATACGTGTGTTAACATTTAAAGAACAAATTACACTTCTGCAGGACGGGGCTGGAGGATCGCCTGCTCTAATTACTGAGAAAAGGTGCGTGCCACTCCTACTAAACCTCAGGGAGGCTGCTGCTGGTGGGCCGCCCTGCTCTAACTCAGGCGCGGAGCTAAGCTGTAGCTTCTCCCCAACCTCAGACAAAGAGAAACACACACTTACTGTAGCCTGCTGTCGCTGAGTTGCCTCCGTACCCATAGCTGCCATACCCAGCGCCTGGAAAGGAATACACAGGGTCACGGGGCTGAAGGGGAGTCTGCCCTGCCCCTGCCTCTCCCACCGCTCTCGGCCCAACCCCAGGGGCCCCACATGCTCCAGGGAGCCGGTGGGGTCCACGGGGACAACACGATCCTCACCAGCGTTCATGTAGCCTCCGTGGTTGGCGCCACCAAATCCTCTCCCTCTCCCTCGACCTCGGATGTTCCCTCCTCTTCCCCGGCCTCGAAGGTTCGGGGGCGGAGGCACTTCATTGTGCATGGGGCCTCCCATGCCAAACCCAGGGTTGTGTGGCTGCAGGGGAGAGAAGAGAGACGAGCGGCGTTCACCTCGCACTCGGACCACAGGAGAACTCGTGCCGAGGCACGAGGCGGCAGGGCCACGACTTACCTTAGCAGCGAACTTTGGGCCGCCCCTGACGGGCACGGGGGCTCTCTTCTTCTTGTTGGCTTCCAGGGCGAGAGGAGCATCGGGGAACAGCTTCTCCAGGGCGGCGAGAGCAGCGTACGCTTTTGCCACCTTTTTGTTCGAGCCAGCACCCTGAAATTTCTGGCCATCCACCTCGACCTGGGAAGGACAGATGCGCCGTCAGAGTGGCCGGCGCCTCACTCCGGGGCAGGAGTCCTGTCCTGGGAGTGGGCTGCTCACCTCCATGACGAAGCGCTTGTCGTGGCTGCCCCCAGTCTCGGAGATGAGCTCGTACTTGAGGCCACGCCTCTTCTCGTTAAGTTCCATAACAGGGTTCTTGCCATGCTTGGTCAGGATCGGCCCCTGCTGTTTTACGTTCTCAGGGAAAACAGAAAAGAAAACCAAAAAACTCAGCTAAGGGCTTTCCAGCATGTGGAGGAGTGCACTGCCCCCAAACACAATAGAGGCCCTCCATTCCATTTTCCCTGCTGGCTGTCCCTTAGCACCCGCACCTCCTAGCCTCTGGAAATCATCTGAGGGCGTCCAGCAATGGAACCACCTCCACCTGCACCCTGTCTCTGGGGAATGGCCTGACTGCGACCGAGAGCCTCCCACTGCAGCCTGGGGGGCTGGGTGAGCATCAGCAGGGCCCTCGTGGTGGTGGCTCAAAGATCCACACCCAGCTCCCTGTGCAGGCCCCTAGACTGGAAGCCACCGATGGGGGGAAAGAACGAGAACCAGTAACCACAATGGCTCATGGGACACAGAGCTGCCTGCGGCATCCCGTTGGGCACGCCGGCCCCCACCATGTGCTCACCTCGGCGGTGGGATCAGAAGGGAAAGCAGTACTGGGGGTTGAAGCAGCTTCCACCACAGGCGGCGGGGCCACCACGGCTGGCTTTGCTTCCGTTTCCTCAGCGGAATCCTCCCCCTTGCTGGAGTCTCTGCCTTCCGCACCGGTAGGCAGGCCCATGTCCTGTAACACCTGCCGGAGGGACACCCACAAGGGTCCCCAGTTAGAGAGGGGAACTTAGCACCAGGGTCATCTACGCAGCTCTCCCGTCCCCCGGGTCCCAAACCAGCAATCAGAGGCTGCCCCCCTCCAAAAACCCCAATGCCCAGCTACATCTGGGGATTCTGCCTGTCAACTACAATGATGAAGCCATTCTTCCACGTGTGACTTGACAGACATTTAAAAATCTACTCATCTCAGCGTTCACACGCCCTCCCCAAGCCCAGTGTCGTCCATGCTGAGGGTTTCCATGGCCTGGGACGGCTTGACAGGAGCCCAGACGCAGAAGCGCTCTGCTGCTCAGGGAACAAGCACACGGTGCCCGACGCTGCCCCGTTTACCTTAACGGCCACGTGCAGCTTGGCAGTCTTCTTGGACGGTCCGGAGGCCTCGAATGAGTTGCCATCCACCTCCACAGACATGGTAAAGATGGGGGCGTGGACTGGACCGGTCTGGGAAACCAGCTTATACTGCAATCCTGGCTTCAGCTGGTTGAGTCTCATTAGGGCGTTCATAGCTTGAGGAGGCTCTGCCTTCTCCTCTGCAGAGAGAGAACACCGTCACAGTTCCAAACTGTCTGTCGGCTCTCCCTGGGGCGGGGGACGAGTCGCCCCGGACGGCCTCCTGCGGTGCGGCGACCTGGAAGCCTGCGCCGCCCAAAGCTTCACCCTCACTGCTCCCAGCACATCCGCCCCACTTGCGTTCCAGACCCACGCTACAGTCAGTTAAAAACGGGCTGCAGTATCCTAAGAAGACTAAGGCAAAAAAGCAAGCATCTCACCACTTTGGGATGACTCTCAATTGAGCCAGAAGAAAGACGCACTAAGGGCTACAACAAATACTAGTACCTTTCTTCTGAATCTTCTTCTTCTTTTTGCTAGGAGACTTTTCCTCCCCATCTTCTTCCATCGGGCGTTTCATGGGCGTAATGGCATAGGTGGTGCTGGGGGGGATTTGAACTGAAGGAAGAGATCACAACAGAAAAGGCTGAGACTCCCTCCCGTGCTCTTGCTAGCAAGCCACGCCGACACCAGCAGGCTGGGGCCAGGCCCCCATGGCGAGCTTACCTGTGTAGTCCACTGGGTTTTCATTCTTTGGTTTCTTGGGCATCTTAGAAGGCAGAGGGTCCATACCCAGAACTTTATGGAGCTGGCCAAACGCAGCAAGTCGCAGAGCATGCTGGAGAAGGGGAAGAGGACCTGACTCAGCCGCCCTGTGCTCCCCACCAAGGTGTGTGCGCTCGCTAATGCCTTCTGGAAGGGGTGGGAGCTGAGGGGGTTGCTAAAGGTCTCCCCTACAACAGCAAGGGGTCCCCCAACAGCCAGGGGAGGGCCTGAGTGCCAGGGCCCAACCTTGCTGTGGGGGAAGGCCAGCCTGTGACCACCCCCCTCGAGAGGAATACAGGAGACCCCAACCTGGGGACTGGTTGCCACACGGAGCCACGTGGTGGGCCTGCAAGGGAAGGGCCCTGGAGCCGTGCACACAGCAAACGCATCTCCCCGCTGAACTCGGTGTCCAAAAATAGCACTCGAGCAGGCTGAGGGGACAGGAGACAACCCCACGCGTGGCGCCAAGGGAAAGAAGCAGCCCAGATTGGGGCGCCCTGTATCAGGCACAATCCCTTCTCCTTCGGTCCCCAACCTGAGCCTACGAGTCCAGTGGCTACCCTGAGTATACCCAGTAATGGAACTGGAAGCCAGTGATTACAGACTGGGTAAGGGCTCACGTTGGCAATGGCGATGACTATACCTGCGCACTCTGTGTGATATCTTCCCGTTGCTGTCTGTCTAGATGCCCAATAGCATCAGTGGCTTCTTTTTCACAAGGGTCATAAATGCCAGAACCATCTGAAGGCAGGAAACAAGGAAGATATGCAGAGGATTATCTTTTAGCATCTCGGAAGAGTTGTGCTGGCTGAGGGAACCAGGTGCGTTACCCCCCACGCCCCATCCACACCCAGCTCTGGAAAACACGCTGAGCTCGGTGACCCACTCGGCGTCCAGCCCATGAGATAAATAATTCACGTGTCTCAGAGCAAGGAGCTCGCGTGGGAGTGGGTCACCACTGCCCCGGATCCGCCCTGAGTCACAGCTGCGGAGCCGGCACAGGGCTGGATATGATGGTGCAAGAGGGTAGTCGCATGCGTCAGCCCTAGGGGGACACGGGGCCGCTGCTGCCCTAACCCGGTCAGGGGACCCGCCAGGAAGTGGCCTCAGGGCCTCAATCCCTGTCCTTTCCCTGCAACTTGCAAAGCACAAGGCCCCAACCTGGCATCACGATCCCCGACGCCAGGCACTCCAGCACTCTCCGCAGGGCCTCGCCAGCACCCATTGGTCTGTTGGCTGTGCCGATGGACTTCTCACAGAGAAGCTCAAGGGGCTGAAAGGCAAGAGGGACAGTTAGCTCCACTGCCCAGGAAGCGGTCAGCCGACACTGAGGAGCTGTCACTGCGTGTTTTGGGGGGGGGTGAAGGGGTGTCTAAGCCCTCCAATTTCACAAGTTGGGGGGGGCATCAAAGCCCTCTAAGTTCACAAGCTAAGGATAAACTGAAGTCAGGACAACTAGAGCCGGGCTTGGTGACTTTTCCTTAAAAGGACAAACATTAAATCTGTCAGACTGTGTGAGCCAAGAGGCAAAGCTGAAGCTGTTATCTAGGTACTTATATTTATTATGAAGCCACTTAAAGTATGAAAACCATTCTTAACTACTGTAGACAGACAGGCAGCTGGCCACAACCGGACTATGGGCCCCACTTTGCTGACCCCTGTCCAAGAGCAGCTACAAAAATGTTTCTTCATGGGCGCCTGGGTGGCTCAGTGGGTTAAAGCCTCTGCCTTCGGCTCAGGTCATGATCTCAGGGTCCTGGGATCGAGGCCCGCATCGGGCTCCCTGCTCAACGGGGAGCCTGCTTCCTCCTCTCTCTCTGCCTGCCTCTCTGACTACTTGTGATCTGATCGCTCTCTCTCTCTGTCAAATAAATAACTAAAATATTTTAAAAAAAAAAAATGTTTCTTCATGAAAAACAGTGAGTGTCACAGTAAATGTGCCACCTGGCCAGCACCCCCCCCCCCAGGCTGAGCTATGTGTCCACCATGGCGGGGGGAGATGGACATCCTGGTCTAGGTCTCACCCCCCACCCAGGGTGTGGCACAAAGTAGTTCTCAATAAATGGCTAATGCAGGGATGCACTGGCCACACCCCAGAGGGCCACTGGGGTGTTGCCGCTCCAGCCCAGTTACTGTAACATATTCCTGGGACACATGTCTCTGCACACATGAACCCCAAGTGGCCATAGCTATAATGTGCCTTACCCATCCTCTGAGGGGACCCCAGGTGGGCACGCGGGTACATAGGTCCCTCAGGACCCGGATGACAATGACACACGACTTCAGCCCGTTGGCTCTGGCCTAGAGAACAAAGCACAGGCTCTTTACACCAAGGAACCTCCCTTAAACACAAAGCAAACATGAAAAACACAAGTCTCAGGGTGCTACTTTGTCAAGGGTAAACGGTGAACGTTCAAGACCATCAAGTGTGTGGTCAGCAGCGGTTTCACCATGTGGATGAGAACAATATTACCCTTGGCACAAAGCAGCAGCAGCCCACCTACTCAGTCACAAGCCTCCTTTGGGGACGTCAAATTTGTCTATGCGCGCTCTGTTAGCAACTGCACGCCTGCAGGTGCTAAGTTCGGCACGACGATCTTCAATGTTACCGAAACTTTATGGTGAAAGTTAGCCAAGTTAAAACTTAGGAATTCTCTACCAAAAGACAAATAGAAGAACAAAATGCAAACCTGGAACCACTTGGCGTGTCGGAGGGACGCCAAGGCAGCAAGGCATTTCTGCCTGTCCAGAACGTCCGGGGGATCGTTGACTGATAGCGTTTCTATTCATGGATGGAATAAGAAGACAAGGTACAGTTTGACCAAGGGGTTTCTGTCAGGTGGAAAGGGGATGTGGCAGCTTCCTAAAAGGCAGCTGAGGCTCCCAGAATCTCAAGTCAACTCCACCCTAGAACAGGGAAGGAGAAGCTAGAGTGCGTTTAACTCTGCCCTGAGGAGATGGTAAAAATTGGAGGCCCCTCCAAAAAAAAAAACAAAAATAAAAAAACAGAAGTGGGAAGTTACTCTAAAAGGAATAATCCCATGGAGGGGAGGGGGACAGATAGGTGGATCCTATCTTCTAATAGACAATTACCTTGCTTCCTCCCCATGATCTCCCAATAAATTAGCTATGCTAAAAATTTCAATAGCAAAAAACTCCCCCCCAAAAAACCAAAAACCAAAAAAACAAAAACCAAAAACCAAAAAAATAAAAACAAAACAAAGCAAAAACCCCCCAAAAACAAAAACAAAAGCACCGTAATAGGTGGGGGGAGTGGAAATGAACTCCCTCTCTGCTTCCCACAACGGCCTTCCCCTGAGGCATCTGCGGCAAATGGGACCACCTCCGCCCACCAGGCGGGACTGCCCTAGCCCCAGCCCTTGACAGAGAGAGTCCTGTTGGTCAAAGGTCCAGCGTCCCTAAATCGATAATTGGAATCAGGTATCAGAACCAAAGGTAATCAAAGAATAGCAACAAGGGCGCAAGGTTTGAGCCTCTGCTGCAGCAGAACTGGGGCGCGTCACCGCCGCCCCCCACGAGTCAGGGGTTTGGATAAGGCCTGCGACCTTGGCTCTGCCGTGTGAGCTCTGATTAAAAACCGTCTGTGTCTGTGCGGAAGAGACACAAGAGGGGCCGTGGTGGCCTCTGAATTACAAAAGCGTTATGAGCCTCTGAGGTTTTTGGTTTGCAAATCATACAACTGTTTACAACTTTATCCAAAACTCTGTACCAGCTCTTCGCATTTTAATCCCGGCAGCTGATAAAAGCGGCCCCTGGAAGCGGACAAGCAAAGCGGCCCTCGGTTCTGCTGCAACACAAGCTGTTTGCACAACTCCAACGTGATGTTCATGCAGAAACCATCTGGTTGTCTTCCAGAATTTAAAAGCCATAAAATCACCAGGGACACACTTTTCCAAGGCCAGAGAACGCGCAACAGAAAAACCAAGTTTAACACTGATGAGAACACTCAAGGATTCAGATAAACAAAAAATGGTGCAATCCTCTATGAAAAGTGCTACTCACTTTTAGTGCAACCGTTTTGTCAAACTCCCAAGTACTGAAACTGAACGGGAGATGTGATCTCAGAGTACAGGTGGTCAAAGCTACACCAAAAGCCTTTTATCAAAGCAGTCTAAAACTGAATAGCACATTTGCCTGGCGAGGGAACACCAAGTTTCCACAGTCCTGCTGGCCTTTCTCAGCCTCCCTACCTCCGGCTAATACTTTCTCCATTTCTTCTCTGACAACGGGGGATGTCAGATGGATGGTCAGGGACAATGGAGGCTCTTTTGTGTTTTTTATCACAATTGCAGCATCGTCAACAGACTGGAGTATTTCGTACTTGTCTTCTGTGACCGCCTACAAAAGAAAGCACAACTTTCAAACACACTTCCTCCTCGAGGCCGGCAATCAACAGTTCTGTCCCGCTAGCTACCACAGCACACACGACAGCTTCTTGGGCGGTGACAGGACAGCAGTGCCCTCATCTAGGGGATCGGGACCTCCCTCTTGCCCACTAGGTCTCTGGCCATTTTCTGGGTGCTCCAGAGCGGAGGTCTCTAACAAGGCAGAGAAGTCATTTTTCATGGGGAGCTTTACACTGCAACACTGCCGGGTCTAGGAGGAGGAGATGAGGGTGTGAATCCTCATTCTATCCCATAACTCTGGGCAAGTCACTTTGTCTCATTCGGATGCTGGTCTCTAATGTGTAAAATGGACTTAGTGACAAGCCCTATACCACCAGGCTGCAAGAGGCTTACACGGACACCGTGTGCAAATACAACCCCTAGCAGAGAGGAATCCACTGCTGGAGGGGGGGCGGGGTGAGCAGCCATCAGTGTGGAAAGAAACTGTGTAGAAAGGTGATTTGTGTCACATGATGGACACACAGAAACACATGTGCTTGCTGCATGTGTCTATAAAAGGATGTTCCCCTGGCTTCTGCTTTCTCCTTTATACCAGCTCACGCGCCTTGATCAAGAAAATTCAAACTATGACGGTTTTTGTTAGGGAAAACATAAAGGAAATATCACGCTGAAGGGAGGACAAATGCACACTGAAAAATCTAAACTGGGGTTTTTCTCCACCTCAGCCCTAGGGACCGACCTTCTGGGCTGCGGGGGGCGGGGGGGCAGCCTCCACCCTGCGGACACTGAGCAGCTGCCTCCGGCCCCCGCGGGGCAGAGATGGGCAGCGCCCCACTCCCCCCGCTGTGACAACCAAAACTGTCTCCAACTCGCCAAATGTCCTCTGCAGGGGACAAAATCGCCCCAGTCAAAAACCACTAATCTGAATCAATAAAAATACGCTTTATTTGTCTTTCTTTAAAGACTTTTTACGAAAGAAGTCTTTCCTTTAGAAACATTTACAACAACGTAATTTTCATCGACGAATATACTTACTGTAAACATGGATTAAAATTAACATAAAAATTACCACCAAAAAAGAAAAGTTTAGGGCTTCATTCACCTGAGTATAGCTCTCCAGAAGTATCTACCATACTGCATGAGCTCCACATTCACTTCTGACCTCTAGCCTAAACCCCAAATTATCAGTCACATGTGAAAAAAAAAAAACCTATGTTTACATATGGAAATGAACAGCGCCTTTCTCTAAGGAATTCCATCTCTTAGTTTTGCTGATCCTGTTGTTAAACTGAGGGTGAACGTCTCCCAAGGAGGCAGCATACGGAGGTGACGCACGGAGGTCCTAAAATCCCAGGGGTCCTGGGATCAACTACTCACCTCCTTGCACCCTAGTCACATCTCCTGAAGTACTCAGACGATAAAATCCCATCTCAAAGGATCATTACGAGGAGGAAATGATATACATATAAACAGCACACCTGGCCTAAGGTCTGGTGTGGTAAATTCTCAAGAAATGCCAGAGACTATTTATGCAACACTTTTGTAATGAAACAAATAAGCTGTTTTTTAAAAAGTTCTTATGTCCAGTTTTGGATCAGGAAGGAAGAGTTAATCACTGCACCTTCTATCCGACCATCCGTGTACCCGCCCGTCCACCCCATCGAGCGTGGGTTTAGAGCTCTAGCCCAGCGCGCCCGGCACACAGTAGGCACTGAGCCTTCCTGGCTGACAGAGCGCCTGGACCCATCGCCGTCAGTCAGGCACCGTCCCAGGACCACAGCAGCCCTGCGGTGTCCTGCCGTCACCTCCGGATAAGGCGCGTGCAGCACGTGCGAGGGGGTCTGCGGCGTGCCTCCTGGTGCGCAGCACAAATGGGCCTCTCTTCCTCTGTCCCGCCATCCTCAACAGGCACGACCCGACCCTACCCGGGGAGGCAGTCACACTCACAGCGAGCTGGATGGCCAGGTTGTCAGCCACCTTGTCCAGGAGGGCGGTCGTGGGCTTCTCCTTACATAGCAGCACCAGCTCTAAATCCAAGTCCCCCTTGAGCAGCAGGCCCTTCGCCACGAGGCCAACGCGCATCACGCCCCGCAGGGTTCTGGTCATGTGCTCCGTCTTCTGCTCCCTGAGAGACGCACAAAGTATGCTCAGCGAGGGAGTCGTGCAGCCAGAGCCCAGAGGCCCTGGAAAGGCTGGGGTTTCTCAGGAAAGGAGATGCTCACTCCCATGCTGGCCAGTCTCTCTAGGCTCTTCACCCTCCCCAAACCTCACACGTACCCAGCCCCTTCTTTGGCCTCATCCTCTGGGGACACATCCACATTCTCAGACTCCGCATGCTCGCCGCTGCCTTTCTCCTGTTCGTCTATCCAGTCGGACACCGCCTTGAGTGCCCTCTCTGTGTGCGACACCATGTTCTGGACTGCCTCCAGCTCCTCTTGGGTCGGATAAACAGAAGAATGCTTTGCCATCACGTGGCGATCGTCATTCACAAAAATTCGCATCGGACGCTGGAAATGTGAACACGCCGTTTAAAACCTTGCAGAGACACCAAGCCACCCTCCAGTTAGATAGCTGCCCAACTCGGAATTCTGCCTTCTCACTTGTGTCAAAGGAGGCTCCCTACACAACCACTACTGAAGGTCTGAGAAGCAGGACAACCCGATGAACAGCTGTTCATTCTTGAGGCAGCTGAGAGAAAGGGGGCACACTCAACTGAAAACATTTATATGTGTCCCTGTATCTATATGCGTGTGAACTCTGACACTAAGTAGCAGTATTTTATAATTCAAAAAGTCTAATGAAAAAACAGGAGACTCAAATGTCTTGGGGAAATGCTACCTTTGAATATCATGAATAAAGAAGCATGATTTTAAAAACTTACCATTTTTACTTCTTTTGTCTGTAGTGTCTGGAAATCAAATGTTTGCTTATCTTTTCAAATTGTGACAGATTTCCTTGGTGTTATCAATACTTCAACTATCTATAAGATCAGAAAATCTTTTTAGTTTCAAATATTTCATAGATGGATGAATTTTAGCAGCCAGATACTGAACAGGATGAAAGACAGTGGTGCAGCCACATGAAGGGGCCCTGTTAACCCAGCAGGACACACCTTTATTTCCAAGTAACCACTGCTAAGCTGAAGTACAAACAACTAATTATAAAATCCCCTAAAAAAGAAAACAGACTGACTTCCCACCCACATCCAGTGAATTTCTACTTCAACTTCTTTCATCTTTTTTTAATGTAAAGTATGCCAGTTTTTACAAATATAGGGGGAAAAAAAACCAATGAGCCTCCAATAAAAGGTCGTAATACAAATGTTCAGCAAACTCTTGGTGTTTGGAGGAGGAAAAGAAAGGGAAGGACCTCTGGTATTTGAGGGCAATAAAAAAAATGGAAGGAAAGCAGGAGACAGAAAATGTGAAAAGGCTTCTATAAACTGGAAAGGCAAGAACCTTCTGCAACATCAGGTGGATGTGACCACGGCACCACGTGGCCACACCTGTGGGTTCCATTTTGGAGAGGCCGAGAGAACTCAAGTGCACAACAGAAGTCTTCAGAACAAGCACAGCTGTAATTGCCATCTTGGGCTCTAAATAACATGCTGACTACAACCTACTCAATTCCCACTCTGTGCAAACAGTCTGGTCTACACTGAAATCTTCCAAATGAGTAAACAACAACAAAAAAATCCATCACAGTAATACACAACAGATGAATCCACCCATCCCATCCAACCACACAACAGCCAGCCCCTTTAATCTTGGTCAGTTACCAGCCAGGACAGCAAGCCCCACTTGGAAAGGCACACATTTCAAGGACAAATTTGGATATGATGGGACAAAACAAGAATGTCCCACAATGCTTCAGGACTACCTAACAATCTAATTGCAAATTTGCAGGTTTCAAAGTAGAACTACAAAGCTGAAAGGTGAAATGAGACATGACAGTCCTGCAGAGCCATACACAAGTGGGGGTCAAAGCTGTGCTGTGGGAGGGCTGGGGAGAGGAGTGGATCTCTGGGCTCAGCTATTCACCATGCCCTTGATGAACCACCCGGTCACCACCAAGTGGCAGCTTCCACACACACCGAGGCTTGAAACCCTGCCCGCCCAGCCACTAGCCATGTGGCCCTGAAGCTTCCTTCTACACCTGTGACATGGATACAGCCCCTCTACCTTTGCAGGAGTGAAAATTAAACAAGTCAACCTATGGAAAGCAAGCAGCACAAACCCCATGGACCCTTCACAATGGCACCAACTTCTTCTACCAACGAGATCTCACTTTGCCAGGTTGCCCTGGGAGCTAAGCGATGAGTTACATGCAGACCAAGTGCATCCCCTATGAAGAAGTTCCCATTCATTCACTTAGGAACACAGGATACCAAGGTTGTGTTCAAAAAGAATGCTTCACCTGTCAGGTAAGTATTTAAGATAAATTTACAGCTGGAAGTACATGCCTGCTGTTTGCTCTAAANGACATGGATACAGCCCCTCTACCTTTGCAGGAGTGAAAATTAAACAAGTCAACCTATGGAAAGCAAGCAGCACAAACCCCATGGACCCTTCACAATGGCACCAACTTCTTCTACCAACGAGATCTCACTTTGCCAGGTTGCCCTGGGAGCTAAGCGATGAGTTACATGCAGACCAAGTGCATCCCCTATGAAGAAGTTCCCATTCATTCACTTAGGAACACAGGATACCAAGGTTGTGTTCAAAAAGAATGCTTCACCTGTCAGGTAAGTATTTAAGATAAATTTACAGCTGGAAGTACATGCCTGCTGTTTGCTCTAAAACACTCCAGAGGGCGCCTGGGTGGCACAGTGGGTTAAAGCCTCTGCTTTCGGCTCAGGTCATGATCTCAGGGTCCTGGGATCGAGGCCCGCATGGGGCTCCCTGCTCAGCGGGGAGCCTGCTTCCCCCTCTCTCTCTGCCTGCCTGTCTCCTTGTGATCTCTTTCCCTCTGTGAAATAAATAAATAAAATCTTTTTTAAAAAATAAATAAATAAATAATAAAACACTCCAGGGAGGCAGGCAGTGGAGATGGGGACAGAGATAAAACGGGATGGCGAAGGGCTGATAGCCATTGAAGCTGGGAGATGGGTATGCTGAGATTCACTTGTGATGTCTGAAAACGGTCATTCCAGTTTTTTCTTTAATCGCAGAACAGACTTACGTACTCCTACTAAAAGTACAGCCACTGCAGGTCATCCAAAAATTCAACCAACGCTCAAGATACCCAATATCTAAACTGAGAAATCACAGCCTACTGGTGAGATGGCTGTGTTGGACACCCCCCACTCCCGGCCACATCTACGCTGGAACCTCATTAATCTGATTAGCGAAGGCTGATGTTTAAAACCGTATTTATTACTCAACATGTATTTAGCATGTACTTCCTCCACATGAGGCCCCAGGGCTGGCTGCCAGGACGGTGACAGACATGTCAGACAAGGGCCTTGCCACCCTGGACCTGGCTGCCTGGCACAATGCAGAGAAGAAACTCCTTCCTTCCTTCCAAGCCCAACAAGGTGCCAGGAACCAATGTCTCACCACACACTTAACAGCTCTTCACGCTACACTCCTCCTCTGCCACAAACATCAAATGTAGAGACTTTAAAAACAACAGAGCTTAAACCAAGGTTTCAGAAGACTGAGTTTTTCATTCCAGGTCTTACAGACCTGATACTGTCTAACTTTCTAAAAGGAGATCTCCCCAGAGAAATGGGTGATTTGGCACCTCACCCCGAACTGCATGCGCCTAATCATTTGCACATCAGAAAGCAAGGAAGCGCTCAGACGTTAATGCAAGTCCAAAGGACAAGGAGTTGGCTTGTAAAAGGCTCCCATCAGCTACATTTGGAGCAACGGAATATAAAAAAACCAAAAGAAACATAAAATGCTGCCATATGTATGAAGTTCTAGGACATCCAAACTGCTCACCAGTTGCCTTGGACAGGTGATGGCAGGGACACCTGGGAAGGGTGCTTTCAGAGTAATGGTCACGGTCTATATCTTGGTAGGGGTTGAGCGTTATGTAGTGGCCGTAACTAACTGAATGGTATGCTCAAGATGCGTGCGTTACTTAAAAAGAAAAAAAGAAAGAAAGAAATGTAAATAAATACTAGACTCTAGTTACTATGTAAAGAACCGCAACTTTCTGCTACTTTGAAATGCATCCTAAGAATAAAGTGGATTGGGACGCCTAGGTGGCTCAGTCGGTTGAGCAGCTGCCTTCAGCTCAGGTCATGGTCTGAGTCCTGGGATCAAGCCCCCAACCAGGCTCCCTGCTCAGCGGGGAGTCTGCTTCTCCCTCTGCCTGCTGCTCTGCCAGCTTGTGCTCTCTCTCTAACAAATAAATGAATGAAATCTTCAAAAAAAAAAAGTGGATTTTATGCCAGAGATATCCAGTAAATGCATAAATAAATAAATGTGGACTGAAAGATGACCACAGTAGGTGGAGAGATGTGTGAGACAAAACCAGAGCCAAATGTCAAAGGCAGAACCTAGGCTATAGTTCACTGTAAAATTGTCACCTTTGGTGTATATTTGAGAATTTTTATAATGAAACATTATAAATATATAATCAAAATGGATTCAGCACAAAAAAATGTATATGAAAACTGGACTCCGTAATACTTAATAAAAACCCCCAAACCTAATTTGTCACCATGGGAAGTGTCTATATCCCAACTCCCTACTCTGAAAATGGTGAAGAGGTACTGAAGCCCGCCCACAGTTGAGGTGGAGAATCTCAATTAAGAACAAAGAGAAACTGGGAGTAGAAAATCACTCTTCTACCAATGGGTAAAAAGATACTGTGTCAAGGGGCGCCTGGGTGGCTCAGTCCATTGTCTGCCTTCGGCTCAGATCATGATCCCAGGGTCCTGGGATTGAGCCCCACATGGGGCTCCCTGCTCAGAGGAAAGCCTGCTTCTCCCCCTCCCTCCACCTGCCACTCCCCTTGCTTGTGGGTACACTCAGCAGCTCTCTCTCTGACAAATAGATAAATAAAATCTTTTTAAAAAAAAAAAGATACTGTGTCAAAAGAAATGAGCCCATCAAAAGTACCTCAAGGACATGCACACACCCCCAAAAGCACCTGTTTTCAGTGACTGTCCTGCAAGGAGGTTTCCATCAGCTGCCTTCACCGTTAAAACTCCAAACGTGGGTGTGACTTTGCTGCAGGAGGCTGCGGCCCCGATCTTCCTCTGCTCCAAGCGGCAGGCCCCAGAAGGAACCCCTGAAGAGACTCACTGGGCTGTGGCTGGCCCTGACCACCACACCTGGCCCCCACCTGTGGAACATTCACCCCCGGAGCCCTCCTCCTTTAGACCAGGCCTTGATGGTGATGCCTCCTGATTCAGGGGCACAATGTAAAGAGCACGCATTTGGTGAGCTAAAACAAACGCTGAAGAACTGGAGACAATGCTCCTTTGCGGGCCAACAAATCTGGCCTCGTTGTCTCTATGTGAACCCAGATCTGTCATCTAAGCCAGCTTTTCAGAAGCCAGCTGCTCTGGTCTTGAATACCAGGGAATCCATCTCATTAACAGACATAAGGGTCTTCTGGGCAAGGAGAAACCCCCTTTTCAAGATTTTTAGCAAAGAACACTGTTGGGCGAGAAGCCCACAGCTCCCACCTACCGAAAGGCACACTCCACTGGCCCCTGCCAATCAAACTTTAAACAGAAGCTGCTCCTGCAACCACCTTTATGATTCAAAAATGGGGCATAAGGAAGCCTGATTTTTACCAGCCCAGCTTCTCTGAAAAGAAACCGAAGGAAGGAACAGCTGGAGAGTGAAGAATGGGGATTTTAAACATGAACTTTGTGTGGCTGGGGATGTTCTAACAGGGATCAGGTTTCTTTCTTCTCGAATCCAGCCCACTCACAGCATGCAGAGTTACGGATGTTTAAACCACCTTTTTCTTGGGAGTGAGGACCACCTTTCTGACCTCTGGCTAATTAGAATATGACATATGTGGCACTTGCTGTTGGAAAAGGGAACACGTCCAAGTTCGCACGTGTGGATCAACTACTGCTTATAGAATGAATGAACAGGTGCAGTGGCAACACCCTAACAGATATGGCCCTGCCTATCTTCCAGAATAGATACCACCTCTTCCTGTATATTTCACGAATTCCTATGGCTATTCCAGCAACTCTGGGGAACTGTCTTGAAGCAGATGCTCCTCTAAGAGACTGAAGGAATTGGGCTTTGAAATGTACAAGGATCCACACTCCACTCCCGATTTCCCAACTCTGGAGCCATCCTGTCCTGGAGTGTGAAGTGATAGACACGTGCTACTCTCTAGTGACTCTACAAACTTCTACAGATTGGGATCATCAAGGACACATGAAAAATAATTTTAACAAACCAATTCAGTCAGAAAATGCCCATCTAAAATCTGGTTAGGAATGCTATTCTGAGAAATTTTAAAATCCAGCACAGATCTAACATCTAGTACAGTGGCTCCCAAATCTGTCTGCGACAGTATTTTTACTGGTCCACAGGGAGGTATAAAGTTAGGAATAAATATTTTCACAAATGTTTTCCACTTTAAAAAGCATGTCTTGGGGCACCTGGGTGGCTCAGTTGGTTAAGCGTCTGCCTTTGGCTCAGGTCATGATCCCAGGGTCCTGGGAAAGAGTCCCCCATCGGGATCCCTGCTGAGCAGGGAGCCTGCTTCTCCCCCTGCTTGTGTTTTCTCTTTCTCTCTCTCTGACAAATAAATAAAACCTTAAAAAAAAAAAAAGTTTGCCTTCTCTCAAGAAAAGATGGAGACAAGGTACACTAATTAATCACAAAGATATTTTTCTTGACTAAATAAAAAGTTGACAGGGCGCCTGGGTGGCTCAGTGGGTTAAGCCTCTGCCTTCGGGTCAGGTCATGACCTCAGGGTCCTGGGATTGAGTCCTGCCTCCCACTCCCTGCTCAGCAGGGAGCCTGCTTCTCCCTCTCTCTGCCTACTTGTGATCTCGCGCGCGCTCTATCAAATAAATAAAATAAAATCTTTAAAAAATAAATAAATAAGTAGATAAATTAAAAATTGACAAATATAGGTTTCTTCTACCCAAAATGTTTCTGGAACTCTGCTGGTCTGTGAGACCCAGGACTCTAGGCCCACCAGTATTGTAGAGCATTCACGGGTCTTGGGAGACAGAAGCCCCAGGTCTGTGCCCACCAGAGCACTCCAACCTAGCACCTGTGGAAGCTTCCAGCAAATTACCTACCTATTCAGAGGTCGGTCAAACATGCGATGGAAAACACAAGCTATGTCTAAGAGTTGCAAATAGTAAGGATAAAAGGTGACTTTGTGGGAAGATGCATCAACCAAAAAACCGCAAATGCAATATATTAAAAGAGGAATTTCAACAACTCTTGGATGTACCAACAGAAATGTTTTTAAAGTCTGCCCGTGAGAGGCCCTGACAGTAAAGTATGTACCATGACTACAGATGGGAATTGCCAAACCTCCCTCCCAACATCCTCTTCAAGCGGCAAAGGGGCAAAGGAAGTAAGTTTAGAACTCTTCCACACCTGGCTGAGGAGGGGGACACCCCCCTGGCAACCCTCCACGTTGGATTTTTTAAGTAGGCTCCACACCCAGCATGGAGCCCAACGTGGGACTTGAACTCACAACCCTGAGATCAAGACCCGAGCAGAGATCAAAAGTCAGATGCTTAATCACCTAAGCTAAACAGGGGTCCCAGATTTTTAATTTGGCATGTAATCTGTTTACTTCTCCCAAAAGCATCCCCCCCTCCACTACCAGTTGCAAAGAAAATAATACCATCCCTCAAAGGATGTGAAGTATGCATGCAAATTTACGAAGATGAATTATTTTAGTGGGTAAGGGTGGCACTTTCAGGTTTTTCTAAATTTTATTTTTGTTTTTTTTTTTAAGATTTTATTTATTTAGGGCGCCTGGGTGGCTCAGTGGGTTAAAGCCTCTGCTTTCGGCTCAGGTCATGATCTCAGGG
>LNAC01000140.1:1166440-1176591 GCA_002007465.1 Ailurus styani | reverse complement strand
ACAGCCGCCGCTGCCCTCCTGCCACAGCCCGCCGGGGTCTCCCCCCAAAAGCCACGCGGTGCGCACCGGGCTGCTGAGTCCAACTGCAATGGCGAGAAGAGGAGGAGGAGGAGCCGGGGCCGGGGGCGAGCGGGCGGGCGGGCGCGCGCCGGGGAGGTGCGGGCCACGTGATCGGCTGGAGCCCCGCCCCCTGCCGCCGCGTTGCCGCCTGACGCAGGCCAAGCCGGGGAGGGAGGGAACGACGAAAAGAGATAAGGTGGGCTTCAGTCACGTGGCAGGAGCGTAGCCGTTGCGTTGCCGATCACGTGGCATCGAAACGTTTACCTCTTGTCGAGGCCTTGATCATGTGACAGTGGCCTATGCTTGGGGGGAGGGCCTCCTTTGCCACGTGACAAGGACTTTGGCGCTTCCCTTTGCTCTATTGGTAGGTCTGCGTCATGTGATGTGGTCGCCGCGCTTTTTTTAATGGCGGTTTTCAGCGGCACTGCCACGTGACGCAGGTCGAGGGGCGGAGTCTCCCCTGTTGCGTGTCTACGCGCCTGCGCGGCTGCCATCTTCGGCCGTCGCTCAGTGTACGTTGGCGGAAACGGCTGGGAGAACCTGGCACGTGAGTGTCCTCATAGTGGCCCGATTTCGGTGGGGGAGGTTCGACCTCCATCCGAGGTTACCTGGCGGAGCTTCCTCTCCTCCTTCTGCACTTCTCGCTAGAGGCCGAGAAGACCCGAGATGCGGGTGTCAGCAACGTCTGGACAGATCTTGTTGCTGCCCGGGGACCCGCGCCGGTGAGCGCTGCAGTTCTTTGGTCCTGCAAACCCCCCAGTGTAGCGTCTGGCCGCCCCGCCAGCCCGGCCTCCAAACGGCAGAGCCGAGCTGCTAGGAATCTTCTAGTCTCCCTTTCACAGGTGGAGAAACTGAGGCCCAGCCGGAAGATTCACATCCTGCTCGTGGGAGAGCCGGGTCTGCGGTCACACGCTCGGCCAACCACAGCTCCCCGGGGACCGAGCGCCTTCTCTTTTCAAGCCCGCTGTTGTTGCATCCTCCCAGCGTTTCGTGAGATCCACGCTGTGCATACAATCTGCCTCAAATCAGCCCCGCTCCCCTCCGGTGTCAGAATCAAGCTGGCGCTTGGCAGGCGTCATTACTAGGCACGTTGTCATGTGCGAGGCTGTTGTTCAGAAACTGCCGGGACTTGGAACAAAGAATTAATGAAAAGGTTTCCGTCTTGAAAGTGAGAAGTCGTTCAAGACTTAACGTCACAGTAACGGATTTTCCTAGCAAACATGTAGGGATGTAAGTGCCTTTGTTCAGGATGCAAGATCCAGTGTCTGCTCTAGGTTTGAGTTCCCCGGTTGACCAAAACCAGCCCACTTTTCTTGAGCCTCCGTTTCCTTATCTACAAAATCGTGACGATATTTCTTTAAAGCACTTGGCACAATTCTGTGTGGGGAATAAATGCCTTAAAATGATAACTATTATTAAAACGTTAAGATGTAAAAATGAGGTTACAGAAATGGGTGTATACTATACCTACTGCTTTTTTATTTACATTTTAATTAGGGTTTTGAGCAGATAATCTGTTCACCGGATACAAAGTGTCAGATGTTCAAGAGTGTGAGACTAAGTCTGCTTCCACTCCTTAGCAGCCAGTGTTAAGCTTTGTGTGTATCTCTACAGCGGTGTTCTATTCACAGAGATGCTTAGGTTTATTATTTACTTTTGATGTTTTTCACACAAATTATAGACATTCTGCATCTTGCCCCCCACCCTGCGTTTCCTAAATAGATCTTTCCTAAATAGAGCTTGAGACAAGAAAGTTTTGGTAAATTTTTTTTTTTAAAGATTTTATTTATTTATTTGACAGAGAGAGAGAGAGATCACAAGTAGGCAGAGAGGCAGGCAGAGAGAGAGGAGGAAGCAGGCTCCCTGCCGAGCAGAGAGCCCGATGTGGGCCTCCATCCCAGGACCCTGAGATCATGACCTGAGCCGAAGGCAGAGGCTTTAAACCGCTGAGCCACCCAGGCGCCCAGTTTTGGTAAATTTAAGGGGCAATGCATTCGGGTAAAATTGGTTAAAGTAAATTTAGATTGTTGAGGGTCATCATGACAAGCAAGGTGATAACTGGTTTTAACAAGTTAAGAGACCAGCAATTATGGACACTTCAGGGAACAGGCTCAGCAGAGTGCGACTTGACTGAGCTAACAGCGCTACCAAGTGGCAGAACAAGGAAGGTTTCTAGTTTTCTGACTCCCAAGTCCATAGGTGGTTCTTCGGAGGGGCCAAAGATTAGATTTCTGAAGAACTTGCTTTTGAGGCTCTCAAGGCAGCCCCTGTCAAGGGGCCCCAAACACAGAAAGGGGCAGACGGGATCATGGTTATAAGCAAAGGCTTTAGATCAAACTGCAATCTTCACAGAGGAGCCCGGGACAGATTTGAAGAGTTTTTCAGTCTCGACGGTTTGCTAAGGATGCATGGAATGAGTGCCAGGGAAGCCGGTGTGGTTCTGATTGTTACCTGTTGGACTGGTGCTTCATCCAACCTCGATTTTGTAGTAAGAGCTGCTGGGCAGTAGTTGAAGTGTCAAGGAAACCAGACTCCCTTCGGCAGGGAGCCTGCTTCCTCCTCTCTCCTCTCTCTCTGCCTGCCTCTCTGCCTACTTGTAATCTCTCTCTCTGTGTCAAATGAATAAATAAAATCTTTAAAAAGTGCATTCGGGGGGCACCTGGGTGATGCAGTTAGGTGTCTGACTCTTGGTTTCAACTCAGGTCATGATCTCGTGGGTTTTGAGATCAAACCTCGCCTCAGGCTCTGCAAAAGTGCATTCGGGGGGCACCTGGGTGATGCAGTTAGGTGTCTGACTCTTGGTTTCAACTCAGGTCATGATCTCGTGGGTTTTGAGATCAAACCTCGCCTCAGGCTCTGCACTCCTTGGGGAGTTTGCTTGAAAGTTCCCTCCCTCTGCGCCTCCCCCCACTCACACATGCACGTGTGTGTGCTCTGTCTCTCCCTCTCTCAAATAAGTAATGTTTTTTTGTTTTTTTTTTATAAAGTACGTTCTGGGGCGCCTGGGTGGCTCAGTGGGTTAAAGCCTCTGCCTTCGGCTCAGGTCATGATCTCAGGGTCCTGGGATCGAGGCCCGCATCGAGCTCCCTGCTGAGCTCCCTGCTTCCTCCTCTCTCTCTGCCTGCCTCTCTGCCTACTTGTGATCTCTCTGTCAAATAAATAAATAAAATCTTAAAAAAAAAAAAAAGTACGTTCTGTTGGAGCCATCCCAACCCCAACCAACAGAAGTGGCAGGATGAGAGGTTTTCAGCCCTGTCTTCTGACAAGCCACATCCATCCTGCTCTTTGTGTTCTCTGGTCACCGTGCAAGATTGAAGCCCCAAGGTACCACCTGCCCTCTCTTGTCCCTTCATTTCCACCCTGACCCAGCCCTTCCACTACTGCCCTTGCCCTTCCACCGCTACGTGGTTAACCCCTATATGCACAACCATTCTCTGACTTCCCTGCCCTCACTGACATGGCCTGTCATCTGGCTATGCATCCCCTGTCCCCATTACAGCCTCTCCCTTAACAGCTGAAGAGTAAGGTCTGTCCCTTCCTCTTGCGTTCCCGCTGTCTAGCCAGGTTCTGTCTTCATCAAGGACTTCAGTGTTCTCATGAACATGCTCTCCATTGCTTGCCTTCCTCCTCTTTCTCACACTTCAGCCCCCCACCCCCAATCACACTGAGGAACTTTTCCTTCTGAATCCTTTTTGACCCATGTCTGTTGCCTTCCTTCCCTTTCAGTAGAGTGGACATGTGTGGACCACAGTGCTTTGGGGACCTTCCCCTCTTCCGTGCTCAATCTAGAGTTAAGTTGACGAGTCCCTGCTGTCATACTCTGAAACTAGGCCCATGGCTTGGCCACAGTGATTGGCTTAGGAGTAAGGGACCCAAATCCAGTCAGTCAGAGCCACTGAGCCCCAGGCCGGGGCGTCTGGGGCAAGAGAAGCCCTGTTGTTCTCATCTTGAAGCCAAGGAAGTACCAGGTGAGGGGAGGGGGACAGGGAGTAGACCTTGATGAAAGAACTTGACAGAACAAAACCAACCACGAAGAAAGCTCAGCTAAAAGATGGAGCAAGGGAACAACATGGTGTTTTCTCCCAAAATTAAACAACAGATCCAGCAATTCCACTTCTGAGAGTATGCCCACCAGAAATGAAAGCAGGGACTCAAGATGCTTGCACACCTCTGTTCATAGCAGCGTGATTCACAATAGCCAAAAGCTGGAAATAACCCAAGTGTCTGTCGATGGAGGGACGCATAAACAAATTGTGATGTATGCAGACCATGGAAATGTTAAATATTCAGCCTTAAAAGAGAAGGAAATTCTGACATACGCTACAATGCAGATGAACCTAGAGAATGTCACATTAAGTGAAATTAGCCAGACATAAAAGGCTCCATACTGTATGACTCCACTCATACAAGGTCCCTGGAAGAGTTAGATTCAGAGAGGCAGGAAGTAGAATGATGGTTGCACAAAAGTGTGAATGTACTTAATGTCACTGAACTGGACACTTTAAAATGGCTTGGGTGGTAACTTTTATGGGTATTTTATAGCAGTGTATATTTTTTAAAGATTTTCTTTTTATTTGACACAGAGAGGGAGATCACAAGTAGGCAGAGAGGCAGGCAGAGAGAGGAAGCAGGCTCCCCACTGAGCAGGGAGCCCAATGCGGGCCTCGATCCCAGGACGCGGAGATCATGACCTGAGCTGAAGGCAGAGGCTCTAACCCACTGAGCCACCCAGGCGTTTTAAAGATTTTATTTTATTNGTGGTAACTTTTATGGGTATTTTATAGCAGTGTATATTTTTTAAAGATTTTCTTTTTATTTGACACAGAGAGGGAGATCACAAGTAGGCAGAGAGGCAGGCAGAGAGAGGAAGCAGGCTCCCCACTGAGCAGGGAGCCCAATGCGGGCCTCGATCCCAGGACGCGGAGATCATGACCTGAGCTGAAGGCAGAGGCTCTAACCCACTGAGCCACCCAGGCGTTTTAAAGATTTTATTTATGGGATGTCTGGGTGGCTCAGTTGGTTAAGCTTCCCTCTTCGGCTCAGGTCTTGATATTGGGGTCCTGGGGTTCCCTGCTTTTCCCTCTACCTTTCCACCCCCTCTCTGTTCATGCTAGCTCTCTCTCTCAAATTTAATTTTATAAATAAATGTATTGGGACACATGGGTGGCTCAGTCATTAAGCGTCTGCCTTTGGCTCAGGTCATGATTCCAGGGTCCTGGGATCGAGCCCCGCATCAGGGTCCCTGCTCAGTGGGAAGCCTGCTTCCCCCTCTTCCACTCTCCCTGCTGGTGTTCCCTCCCTTACTGTGTGTCTCTCTGTGTCAAATAAATAAAAATCTTCAAAAAAAATACGTGAATATATTTATTTTGAGAGAGAGCACACACGCATGTGTGCTTGTGAGCAGGGGGACAGGCGGAGGGAGAGGGAAGGAGAGAGAATCCCAAGCAGACTTCCTGCAAAGCACAGAGCCTGATGCAGGGCTCAATCTCATGACCCTGAGATCGTGATCTGAGCCAAAACCCAAGAGTCTGATACTCCACCAAATGAGCGACCCAGGCGGCCCAGCAATATTTTATATTAAAAGAACAAGATGGAGTGAAAGTGGAGCTATATTGTGGCCACATTAATTTGAGCCCCATGGGGCGCCTGGATGGCTCAGTGGGTTAAAGCCTCTGCCTTCAGCTCAGGTCATGATCTCAGGGTCCTGGGTTCGAGCCCCGCATCGGGCTCTCTGTTCAGCAGGGAGCCTGCTTCCTCCTCTCTCTCTCTGCCTACTTGTGATCTCTCTCTCTCTCTCTCTCTCAAATAAATAAATAAAATCTTTAAAAAATAATAATAACAACTTGAGCCCCAGGATGTTGAGACGCGGGGAGAAAAATTGGCATGACCACACAGCAATGCTGTCACATGGATCAAGTGTATGTAAGACCCCAGCCACTTGGAGTTCATTATCCTGCCTGGGCCCTCTTGGCCGTCCTGAAGTCCCTGCTATTCTAGTTCTTGCTCTTGCTCCCATCCCACAGAGCAGCTGGCAACCTGTGGCTTTGGCCTGTTGGGTCTCCATTCCCCCTTTATTCTGAGAACCAAGGTTTTCCCTTGGGGAACCACCTTTCCCCCCACTGTGTTCCCACCACCCAGCCTCTGCCTTGGATCTGGCTGATCAAAACCCCACTTCTTTCCTGGTCCAATGAGATGGTGTTTCACCAGAACTGGCCAAAGACTAGGCCGCTCTGGTACTTACCTCCAGTCATCTCAGAAAGAGAAGATCCGGGGCGCCTAGATCTCCACCCAGCATGGAGCCCAACACAGGGCTTGAACTCAGGTAAATCTGAGATCATGACGCGAGCTGAAATCAAGAGTCAGATGCTTAACCGACTGAGCCACCTAGGCGCCCCTTTCCTTAACACTATTGAAATGTACAGATTTAAAAATGATTAAGATGCGGGTGCCTGGGTGGCTCAGTGGGTTAAAGCCTCTGCTTTCGGCTCAGGTCATGATCTCAGAGTCCTGGGATCGAGCCCCAAATCAGGCTCTCTGCTTAGCAAGGAGCCTGCTTCCTCCTCTCCCTGCCTGCCTCTCTGCCTACTTGTAATCTCTCTCTCTCTCTGTCAAATAAATCAAATCTTAAAAAAAAAAAAAAAAAAAAAAAGAGAAGATCTTTCTGCCAGGGCCGCTGGACTGGGAGGGTGTGAGCCTGGGATATACATCTTGACGTGTCCTTTCACACCTTCCTCCATTCTTTCAAGCATCCTGTCACCTCAGGGCCTTTGCACTGGCCATACCCACTGCCGGAAACACTCTCTTCCCTCAGATATTCAGAGCTCCCTCCCTCACTTCTCTGAGCTCGCTGCTCCAGCTGCCCTCACCACCATTTCTCCAACAGCACTGTCAGATTATTCTGCTTTATTTTTCTTCAAAGTGTATCACCACTTGTTACGTATTTAGTTATCTGTCTCCCTTGCCAGAGAGTAAACTCAGACCAGGGAACATGGTTCTGGTTCACGCTGGCTTGGAGCACTCGATACAGTGAGTAAATGCATGACTGGGTCACCCACCACACCTGGCCCCCACTGTGCCCAGGTCAGTCCAACCTCACGGACAGCACCCAAAGAGGAACTCTCTGTTTCCCTTAAGGCACGTTTTTTCCAACGAGGGTATAATACAAATCATTCAAGTGTACATCTTGGTAAATGTTTACGTATACATCTGTGTATCAAGATAAGGAACATTGGCACCCCCTGCCCCCAGGAATCTCCCTCCTGCTGTCTCTAGCCAAGCCCTGGCCCCGTCACATCCCCAGAATTAGCTTTACCTGTTCCAGAACGTTACAGAAACTGGAAGACCTCTTTGTGTCTGTTAGTTGCCTGAACCACTTTGTTTCCCGCCGGCCTGTAGCTAGCCCGCACACCCGTGCTTGCAGGCCTCCTTTCCCCTAGGGCCGCGGGCTCCCTCTCCTTGGCCTGGCCACACCACTTCCAAGTATTCTGGATTGGTACCTCTCCGAGTGGCAAACCGCAGACATGAATGCCAGCCAACCCGAGCAGAAAAGAGCTTACGTGTAGCCCGCCGGCGACAGAGCATCTAGAAGGGTGGGAAGAGCTGGCCTTGAGCTGTGCAGCCCAAAGCTGCTACTGGGGACACAACAAATGAACCATCCCATGGCCCTGGCCTCGTGGAGCTGACCTAGCTGGGGAGGCAGGAGATAATAAACTAGTGGCAAGTGCAGTGGATGAAAATAAAGCAGCACAGCGGTGATGTGGTGCTGGGCAGGTGCAATTTTGAGTCGGGCAGTGCACAGTAAAGTCCTTACGGGGAGCTTGATGGGAGATGAGCATTCCAGGCAGAGGGAACAGTCAGTACAAAGTCCCAGAGGTTGACCATGCTTGTGGAAGAAACAGCAAAGAGGTCCGAGGGGCTGGAAGGGGGCCAGGATGGGAGGCAGGAGGGAGGATCATCCAAGAAAGGATGGATAGGTCCTGCAGGGCCCCAGAGACCTACATGGTGACCTTGGCTTTCACCCCGAGTGCTTTGAAAGCTCTGGACGGGTTTTTGGACAGCAGAAAGCCAGCATCCCTCCTGCATCTCCCCTTGCACATACCCTCAAACCTCTGCGTCTCTTTGTCAACCCCAAACTAAATCCACCCTCTGCCTGCACCTCCCACCTTGGTGAGTTTGGGGGAGGAAAAAAAAACACCCCACAGTCCTAACATTGCTCATTCATGCTGTGTTCTCCCAATTTTTCACACCTCGTTACAGCTTCCAGCGTCTCCCCACGCTCTGCTCTCTGCTGACGTCCTTTCTTACTGCACTAGAAAATAGTCGCTCCGTTCATTTGCTCCTACACTAAAGCCAGGAGCCCTTGTCCCCACACTTCCTGCCTTCAACTCCAGATGCTGCCGCTCTCTGGCTCTCCCCTAAGTCTGCTTTTTTTTTTTTTTTCTTTTTTTCCTTCTCCCCAGAGCTCAGACCTCTCCTCTCTGGACACTTAACTCCCCAGATGATCTCAGCCAGCCCCACGACCTCAAGACCATCAAAACACTGACACTCCTGATTAAATGCCTCCAGCCTAGAATTCTCCTGTGAAGTCCCGACACATCCAGCCTTCTACATCACCCCTTCCCCTGGAGATGTTGTATAAAAGAGCTCCAAAATATTCCTTCAATTCTGCTTTATCGTCTCTTTGTCCGGGCTTTGTGGGCTTTTGCACAAGTGCCTGCCCAAGGGCTCTTCTTCAGAGAACTACCGTGGGCTCGGGGCCACATTGCCAACGCTCTCAAGAGGATTGGACTGGGTCACATGGACGCTTCGCCTCCATGGCCACGAGAATTAGATGTACCTGGGATTGTAAGCTCCTGGGCAGCCTTTAGTCTGTGACCTACCAGTTCAGGACAGCTCCGAGATGTCACTTATCCTGTCCCTGTAGTCTCAGGTAACAGGTGCCCTCCGCAGGACTCTGAGCTTGACCCCCTCAGTCCTGCTTCCTCCCACTTCTCGGAGTCCTCTCTCTTGCATGTGCAATCAGTCAATTCGAGCTCCCTCTTCAAATGACATGTGAAATCTGCATGCTTTTCATCATCTTCACCAAGACCACCTGGGTCCAGTCCACCAGCACATGCATGAACCTCTTAAATTGAATTTTTTCAAAGATTCCATTTATTGCTAGAGAAAGAGCGCGCGTGCGCGAAAACACATAAGCAGGGGGGAGTGGTAGAGGGAGACAAAAACTCCCCACTGAGCAGAGAGGCAAGTTGGGGCTCAATCCCAGGACCCCGAGATCATGACCTGAACTGAAGGCAGATGCCCAACCGACTGAGCCACCCAGGCGCACCACAACCTTCTTAAAAAAATCTTTTCTGGAGCACCTGGGTGGCTCAGTCATTAAGCCTCTGACTTGGGCTCAGTCAGGATCCCTGGGTCCTGGGTCCGAGCCCCAAATCAGGCTCCCAGCTCAGCGGGAAGCCTGCTTCTCCCTCTCCCACTCCCCCTGCTTGTGTTCCCTCTCTCGCTGTGTCTCTCTCTGTCAAATAAAATCTTTTTTTAATTAATTAATTTATTTAAAATATTTTATTTATTTATTTGACACAGAGAGAGATCACAAGTAGGCAGAGAGGCAGGCAGAGAGAGAGAAGGAAGCAGGCTCCCCGCCAAGCAGAGAGCCCGATGCGTGCCTCCATCCCAGGACCCTGAGATCATGACCTGAGCCGAAGGCAGAGGCTTAACCCACTGAGCCACCCAGGCGCCCCAAATAAAATCTTTTTATTTTTTTATTTTTTTTATTTTTATTTTTATTTTTTTAAAGATTTTATTTATTTATTTCACAGAGGGAGAGAGATCACAAGGAGGCAGAGAGGCAGGCAGAGAGAGAGGGGGAAGCAAGCTCCCCGCTGAGCAGGGAGCCCGATGCGGGCCTCGATCCCAGGACCCTGAGATCATGACCTGAGCCGAAAGCAGAGGCATTAACCCACTGAGCCACCCAGGTGCCCCAAATAAAATCTTTTTAAAAAATAAGTAAAATAGGGCGCCTGGGTGGCTCAGTGGGTTAAAGCCTCTGCTTTCGGCTCAGGTCATGATCTCAGGGTCCTGGGATCGAG
>LNAC01000140.1:1151111-1166347 GCA_002007465.1 Ailurus styani | reverse complement strand
TCCTCTCCCTGTCTCTCTGCCTGCCTCTCTGCCTACTTGTAATCTCTCTCTGTGTGTCAAATAAATAAATAAAATCTTAAAAAAAAAATAAGTAAAATAATCTTTTTTTTTTTAAAGTACACTCCACACCCAACCCGGGAGCTTGAACTCATGACCCTGAAACCAAGAGTCGCGGGCTGTACTGACTCAGCCAGCCAGGTGCCCCCTAAGTAACCTCCTCATTGGTCTTCCCGCTTCTACTTTTGTATGGTACCATCTCTGCCCACAGCAGCCGAAGAGTTTTGAGTGTACATAAAAGATTGGGAACTTAAATGCTGCTATATGCTAATGCACTAGCAACAGTGGTTCACACTGTGCTAAGCCCTTTGCAGTCATTCAGCTGTTCTGTGCCTGTATACACAGGGCCTGCTGTGTACCACGCACTCTGTCCTGCTCTGGGATAAGATGGTAAAAAAAAAAAAAAAAAAGGCCATATCTGGATCCCCTCTGAGCTGATGTGCTGGGTGGGGAGGCTAACAATTATGAAGTGAAAATACAAATAAATACTTGCAGGTTGTGACAAGTGCCATGAGAAAAATAAAGAGGGTGATGTGTGGTCACCAAGAGGAGCCATCCTCCGAAGCACCCAGAAGGCTTCCAGGAGGAGGTGATCCCCGAGCTTAAAGCCAAAGGCCAAGGAGCTAGCCACACAAAGAGCCAGGTGGGGAGCATTTCAGGCACAAGGGGAAGCCAATGGGGCAGGGCTCATGGGCTGCAGTGAAGACTAGCTGCTCATGCTGAATAAGGTGGGAGCCATGGAGGGTTCTTGGACAGAGAAGGGTTGCAAACTTACTAGAGTGTTCACAAGCACCCTTTCGCACCTGTGTCAGGCACTGTGGAGAAGGGGAGGAGATGGCAGGGGCCGGGGACCTGGGCAAGGGGTTACATTGGTTCAGGTGGGTGGTAATGGGGACTGGGAGCTGCAGATAGGGGGGAAGTGGGTAGGTTTGGGAGGTGTTTTGGAGACGGGGCTAACAGGAACCTGGGATAAGGAAAAGAACAAACTCAGACAATCTCAGACAATCAGAGGCGACACTCTCTGGGGTCGGTACAGGGTGGCGGGTAAGGGCTTGGGGTCAAGGAGACCTGCGTTCAAATACCTTGTAAGCCACTTTCCCACTGAGCGACCTTCAGAAATGTAACCGAACCTCCTGGCCTCGATTATCGAGAAGAGTAATGAAAGTGGTTTATACGGTATGCAGCTAGGAAGTACTCAAGCCGTGGTGGCATTTGAGAAAAAATTCCTAGGGTGGGGGCACAGAGAAAGGCAGTGACCCAGCAGTGACAGTGACAGATAGTGGGCAGCAGGGGGCAGCAGCAAGCCTCCAGGCAACAAGGGCAGGACCCAGCTCTTGGCAGTTTTGCAGGTTCAAAGAGGCTGGACTAGACTGTGGGCGCTTCAGGTGCCTGGGCCTGGGGACAAAGCAGACCTGGGGGCACGTGTCCAGGCGGCGAGACTGAGGAGGTGGGCGGCAAGTGGACACGCCGCCGCCGCCTTCTGGAGTCCAGGAATCAGACCCTAATAAAGGCGATTTTGTTCAGGAGAAACCTGAGCTGCCTACACGGGGGGATTCAGGCACAGATGGGGCCCCGCAGACCGAGGGCTTCCTGGCCGCCCTCCTTCCCCCGGGAGACTCGCCCCAGCTCAGAGACCCAATCCCAGGGCAGTCAAAGCTGGGGTTCCCCCTACCAGCCTCCTACTCCCTCCACAAACACTCCAGGCCCAGGCTCTGTACAATAGGCACTTTATTAGTGGTTGGAATGCAGTTAACACGCAAGAGTGCGCAGACAGAAGGGGGGGGTGGGGGTACCGAGGGCTGAGGGCAGGCACAGGAGCCTGGGACCCCAGGCTGGGTCTTCTCCCTCTCTGGGATGCTGCCGTGGTGCTGATGAGCGAAGACATGAAGTCAGGGGCCTGGGGATATGGCGAAGGGGGAACCAGGAGACCAGGTCCCCAGAGTTCAGCAAATTTGGCAAAAGGATCCAAGGTGAGGTGATGGGGCCGGGGGGGCCCCCCGCTGTGCCCACCGGCTTCTGCCCCCAGCCCTTGCCCTGACAGCGTCCCTCGGGTGGATTCAGCTGCTTGCTCTCTTACAAAGAGAGCTGTGTCAGGAACTGGCAGAAGGAGGGGGGAAACTGGGCCCGACTCCTCCAGCCAGCACGTTTCCATTAAGCAGCTATTAGCGGACTCCTCCCTCCTGCTCTGGCCTGTCCACACCGGTCCGCTCCCTGCCCCCAGCTCCCCGCGGCCCTCCCCCGACAGCCTCAATACTCCCTCTCCTTCCATGACACCCCTGCTGGGGCCTCCCCGACCCCACCTGCCTGCGCCACTCCCACTCCCACTCGGCCCGGCAGGGAGGGGACGCTTGGCAGGGAGGGGCGGACAGAAGGCACTCCTCGGCTGGCCCCATCTCAGCCGTGGAGACAGAGAAAAGCTAATAGACCCTTTAATGCATGTCCAGGTTTAAAAAATAATAATGATAAAACGCGTGTGGCAGCCCGTGAGACAGCCGTTCAGCCGTGGAGAAGGGGCTGGGTCCTGGCCAGAGCAGACGCGAGTGAACGGGGAGGGGCCCTACTTTAGCCATCACTCTTGCAGACACAAACGCTGCCCCGTCGGAAGAGCAGAACAGGAAGCATGAGGTGGCCCCCAGAGGTCGGGGCCCCCCCTGCATGCCCGACGTCAAGAGGCCTCACCGACCCCTCCCCATCCTGCGGGCTGGAGTGGCCTGTGCAGTCTTGGGGCACCGCCGGGGAAAACCCATCTGCCCCCTGGCACGGGGAGGAGAGGCCCCAAGTCCTCCAGGCCCCCGGAATCCAGCGGTCCCTGGACGGTTGGGCAGGGGGAGGGGGAGGCGGCAGTGATCGGACGTCCGGTGAGCCCAGGGGGCCAGAGGTGGTGCCCCAGCTGCCGAGCACCCAGTGTGAGACTTCTGGGGGGGTGGGGGGAGGGCGGGGGCCTTTAGGACTCCGCCAGCTTCTTGTTGGTCTTGTTCAAGAGCCTTTTGAGGTTGGGAGACATGAAGTAAGGCCTCTCGGCTGAGCCGTCGTTCCTCTCCAGGTCCTCCACTGCGGAGAGAGGCCCCAGAGACGGTGGCATGAGGGGGGCCCATGGGCAGGGGGCCTCTGGGGACCGGGCGGGAGAATGAGGGCCACAGAGAAGCCTCGGAGGGTTAGGAAGCGAGACACACTGGGACCGGAGAGGGGCAGGCTGTGGCGGGCTCGGGGCCGGGACGCGCACACGCTCCCCACATCCCCAGGCAGGGCAGGCCCGCATGCACCCCTGGTCTACGGGGAGGAAACGGGGGGGGGCCTGCCTGGCTCCCACGCCTCCCACCCTCTCTACTCCTCGACTTCTGCCCGCTTCCCCTCCTCCGCACTCCCCTTCAACAGGATGTCTCTCAGCTCGGGCGACATGAAGTAGGGTCGCTCCTGAGAGCCGTCATTCCTTTCCAGGTCCTCACCTGGGCTCCCCCCAGGAACCGGCAGGGGGAAAATGGGGTGGTCAGGAAGGGAGGGAAAGAGGGAGGCAGGGAAGAACAGGGAAGCCAGCAGGCATGGAGTAGAGGAAGAGAAGAGAAAAAAACAAAAAACAAAACAAAACAAAAAGACAGATGGAGAGATCAGAGTTAGTAACAGCCACAGACACCCCTCCCAACAACGCCAGAAACTCCAAAGCCGAGGGCCCAGGGGCACAGCGTTCTAGCTGCAGCCTGGACCAGGGGACAACAGGACGGAGCAGCTCCGAGCGGAGGGAGGAGGCCGAGAAGGCATGCCAGGGCCCTCTGACGCAGAACAGCCAGCCCCTCCCCGCAAAGCTGGGGGGCGCAAGGCTGCTGAATACATAGCCATAGCCCCATCAGGTGTTATGCCCAGAGGGGAGAAGGCAGTCAGGGCCTGGCAAGGGCTGGGCTGAGGGGTCACTCACAGAAGCAGAGGAACAACGTGTCCACACACATGCCGTAGACACTGAAGAAGCCGTGGGCAATCAGGTAGGAGCCGACGATCACCGTCTAGGAAAGGAGGGCCAAGCTGTTGCCGCCCCAGCTCCCAGAGCAACTCCCACTCACCACGCCCTCCCAGGCTCGGATCCTCTTCTTTCCCTGCTGATAAGCCCTCAGAATAACGTCCTAAGTCCTGCCATTCACTCCTTGTTTTCTTCAACCCCAGGGCCTTTGCACATGCTGTTGTCCTGACTTTGGTCTACTTTTTGTCTTCTTATCCTTCTGCTTTCAGTTCAAGCATCAAGTCCTAGATACCACCTCCTCCAGCTGCTTCTTACATCTAGACCCTATTTTATGCTCTCCTAGCAATGCATGCCTGTCCCCTGAAAGTCTGGCTGTAATTTTATGCATGTTTAGGGCGTTACAGGCATAATGCCCTCATCCCCACTGGACTCTATCTGTCCCATTTATGGACACACCCCCAACAATTTGGAGACTCACAGGGCCTTGGCAGGTATCTGATAAACATTTACAGATTCAAGTGAGTGGACCATGGAGAGATTAAATAACTTGCCCAAACTGACTCATCTTAGAACGAGCAAATAGAGAACTCAGATAAAGATCTAGGTCACGGGTTTCCAAGGCCTGCACTGCTCTCAGGGTGCTGACATTACCCCTTCATGGCCCCATCACCTCCCTGCCCTTATCCCCATCTCCCCCCGCCCCCCCACACCAGTCTCCTCACTATTCCTGGCATAGGCCCACCTCAGGGCCTCCGTATGTTGATCCCTGCGCCTGGACGGTCCCTGTATCTCCTTCAGATCTCAGATCCGACATCCAGATCCACAGTGAAGACACGTGGCCTTCCAGGCCTGTCCAAATCCTCCGCCACAAGCTCTAACAGTTCCCTGTAACCCTCCCCTGCACGGATCAGTTGGTAATCACGGCACCCACCCACGTCACTATTCACTGAGGTCTACTTGACTCTGGAAGGTAAGGTCCTCTGGAGGGAAGCCCTTCCTCTCCCCGGGGCCTGGTACACAGCAGGTGCTTACTGCATGTCTGTGGACTGAATAAATCATCAATCCCCCACCTCTGACCTCCAACTACATCTGTCTAGTCAAGAGAGACCAGGAGACCCCAGCACCTCCTTCTCCCTGGACCCCCACCCATCCCCAAAGGTCCATACCAGTATAGGAACCCAGTAATAATTGAGGGGCGGTGCTGTGTCCTGCACAATCCTGATCCGGTGGGTGAAGAAAAAGAAAGCCAGGATCCCTAAAGAAAAGAGGAAGCCAAGGTGGATGAGGGTTCTAGCTAAACGAAGGGCCCCCCGCCCCCCAAAGGCCTCGGAGAACATGGCACTCATCCCAAACGAAGAGGTGTGGGCCCAACAGCTCTTCACAGGACACCCTGACAGGCTCCCACAGCCCCACGGGCTGGCCAGCGGCACTCACCCACGCTACCCACGATCAGAAGTTTGCCCAACAGGAAAAGGAAGTCGGTAACTTTGTCTAGGACGGCCACTCTGCAGGGGACAGGGAGGAGCAGGCATGAAGGCGGGCTCAGTGCCTGGGGGAGGAGAGAGGCAGCCCGAGGGCCATGCTTTCCCTGACCTGATGATGTTTCTCATGAGCAGGAAGAAGGCATTCCTGGCCGAGGTGCAGAAGTTGGTGCCGTAGATGGCAATCTGGAGGGAGGAGGAGGGGGGATGAGGCCCACTGGCTGGAAATGAGGCTCCTCATACCCAGCAGGGGCTGGTGGCCGGGCTGGTTCTGAGTCCCAGGCCCCCTCACCATGATGTAGGCATTCCTGTTGAGGAATCTGATGAACTTCTCCAGGCACCAGAAGCAGCATTTGAGACAGGTCATGAGGAACTTGGCAAACTTGTTCTCGGCAGCTAAGAGAGAAGGGAGGCAGAGGTGAGGGGAGAGCCCCAGTAGGGACACCCCCACCTCCCACTTCGTTACATGCACGCAATCCATGACGTGTAGTCCGGAGCTCGCCTACTCAGAGAGGCAGGGAGAGGACACGTGATCCAGAACCCCCGGGGTCCTGCCCCTCACTCAAGTAGGAACCAAGCCGGCCCAGGACTCTCAGCCCAGACCCCAAGGAAGAACCCTATCATGAAACCTTTCAACACAGCAGGAGCCAATCACAACCCACACTACTGCCCCGGCCCCGCCTCCCAGACAGCAGCCAATCCCTGCCTCCCTCTTGGCCCCACCCCAAAGAATAACCAATCCCAGCCCCACCGCTGCCAAAAAGAAACACCCCCTCAGCCCCGCCCCTCTCCGCACAAACAAATCTTTGCCTCTTCAGGAACCAATGGGAGCCCAGGCCTCTGGGTTCCACCCCGCCCCGAAGTAAGACCTCCACCCAATGGGCTCCCTCATCCGTTCCTCCACCCTAGGAACTAATTGCTCAAACTCCCCACTCCACCCTCCTCACCCCAAGCAGAAACCCATCACTGTCCCATGGCCTTAACCCGCCCCCCATACACCAGCCCCCAATCTGCCCTTCAGCCCTGCCCCTCAGCCGCCAAAGCAAGCCGCCGGTGGGCCGCACCTTTCAGGCGCTGATCCAAGTACTCAAGCATCACTCGGATAATCTGCACGATGGCCAGAATGAGGGCACCAAAGGCCAGGGAGCCTGTGTGGTACCTGAGGGCCAAGGGGGTGGTCAGTGGCTGCACCAAGGCTCCCCCACCCCATCTCGCTCCCACCCCTAAGTCATACCCGGAATCCCACCTGAGCGCCCGGCCAAAGGCAGAGAAGAGTGGGAAAGCAGGAAGGTCATCCGGCTTGTGCAGGGCCCAGTAGTAGGAGGCGAAGGCCCCAGCTAGCGTGACCTGGCCCAGGGCCAGCACGAAGTTGGCCAGCCAGAAGAACATGAAGGCATTGAAGATCTGCAGGCCTAGCAGGGCCCGATGGTAGCCCGACTCACCCCCGTAGAAGGCAAACTGGCAGTGGGCTCCGGGGCACAGGCGGGATTCGTTGGAGGAGACGAAGGTCTGCGGGAAGGATGAAGGCTGGGTCACAACATAGGGGTCAGGGGTTCCAAGGGCTTCTGGGCATCAGGTCTGGGTCAGACAGACAGCGGGGTGGGACAGGAGTCGTGAGAGTCACAGGTAAGTCAAGGGATTGGGGGTTCAGTATAGGTGCTTCTAAAAGCAAAACAGGATCATTGTCTCCACGGGGGTCCGTGAGGCAGGATAAGCTCTCCTGGGAGTCTGCGAGGACAGTGGCCACGTGGACAGGACAAGAGTGGCAGAGATCAGTATGAAAACCACAGGGTTCAGCAGAGGGGCTTGTGAAAGGCAAGACCTGGCCATCACTGGGTTAAGGGAGGGGTATGGGGCAGGACATGAAATCAAGGGGAGAAAGGCAGGTGGTTCAGTATTCAGGGTGGGCTGGGGGCTGCCGAGTTGGATTTCTTCCCCTCCTGACTCCCCACATCCAGCACCAGGCATACAGCAGGCACCGAATGTTTGCTGAATGGTCCCCAAGTGGGGAATGAGAGGTTGCGGATGGTCTGTGGGCTGCTGGGGAAAGAGGCAACCCCACCTCAGGGTTGCAGGTTTTCCCAGCAAATTGGCAGGTGCTGTCATCAAAGATCTTATAGACGGCTTCGTTGGAAGTAGACAGGAAGCTGGAGGTTCATTAAGGAACCTGAGGTTTGGGATGAGGGACCCCGGCAGCTTGTGGGAAAGGATCCATTCCCCCCACCGGGTTCTGGCCCTGCCCCCCCACCAAGCTGCTGGTCACTTCCAGGCCAGTTCGGCCCTAAGCCGCCCCCGGGGTCAGGGATCCGGGTCTGAGTGTGGATACACAGCAGTGCTAGCCCAGTAGGCGATGCAAAGACACAGCAGGAGGAAGGTGACCAGTGGGTACAGCAGGGAGCACATCACGTATCCCACAGCCCTGGGGAGGAGTAGAGACACAGGCATCAGGGCCCGAGCAGCCCCGGGACCACCCCAGCCCAGCCCCCAGGGGCACCCTGGCACCCACCTGCTGGCTTCCTTGATGAGCGCAATGGCGATAAGGATTCTCTTCCGCAGAAAGATGAGCAGCAAGATGATAACGACCTCGATGATGCTCAGAATGATCACTGCAGGAGGCAGAGGGGGGCCGAGTCTGCCAGCTGCCTGTCCCCACTCCCTCCCAGGCCTCTCCGGGGATAAGATGGGGGGGGAGTACTCACTGAAGGCCATCCACGTCTGCCGCAAGTGCAGATACACCCGGAGGTCTGTCTGGAAGCCAAGGTCCACCAGGGAGATGTCGGAACCGGCCTCGCCCCGCAGTCGCATGTACTCCATGTAGCAGTGAAATATCCCTGCACAGGGGACCGACCTCAGCCCATCAGATGCTCCCCCAACATTGCAATGCAGGCAGGAGCACCCCCGTTTAGCAGAAGCAAGAATCAAAGCTGCTCCTGCCTCCGAGACTTTGCAAAGATTTATTTATTATTTGTGAAAGGGAGGAGAGGGTCAGGGAAAGGGAAAGGGTGAGAGAGAATCCCAACCAGACTCCCTGCAGAGCACGGAGCCCGATCTGGGGCTCGATTCCAGGACCCTGCGATCATGACCTGAGCCGAAATCAAGAGTCAGATGCTTAAATGAATGAGCCACCTGGGTGCCCCACCTTCAACCCTTTGTACTGGCTGCTCCCGCTGCTTAGTACTGAATTTCTCACACCCTCCTGTCTCTACTCAAATGTCACTTCTTTTTTTTTTAAGATTTCATTTCTTTATTTGTCAGAGAGAGAGCACAACCAGTAGGAGCGGCAGGCAGAGGGAGAGAGAGAAGCAGGCTTCCCACTGAATAAGGAGCCGCATGTGGGGCTCGATCCCAGGACCCAGGGATCATCACCCGAATGGAAGGCAGACACTTAACCAACTGAGCCACTCAGGCGCCCCTCAAAGGTCACCTTCTAATGAGACCTTACCAAACCGCTTCTCCCATTTCAAACCACACCCCTCTATACTTAACCACTTACCCCTTCTCTCTGCTTGAACTTTCTAGAGTGTTTTCTGGTTTCTTTCTTTCTTTCTTTCTTTCTTTCTTTCTTTCTTTCTTTTTAAAATATTTTATTTTTGCATAATCTGTACACTCAACGTGGGGCTCCAACTCACAACCCCGAGATCAAGAGTTCCAGGCTCCCCTGAGCCGGCCAGGCGCCCCCTGGTTTATTATTTTTTGTCTATCTTGCCCACTCCCCCCAGGACCTAGAAAACTGCCTGGGACACAGGTACTCAGTGCAGGCTTGCTGCACGCAGGCATACACGAGTGCCTGATTAGGGGCCAGGATGCTCTGTGATCTGAGGTCTTCCTTGCCAGCCGGTAACAGTGGTTCATGGGTGGGGACCGAGGATGTGGGTACTAATGTTCAGTGGGGTGGCATTAGGGATTTTCAACATTCCCTTTATCTCTTTGTAGGATAAAATCGTAAAATGCAGTTAAAAACAAAACAAAACAAAACAAAAAACCAGGGATGCCTGGCTGGCTCAGTTGGTAGAGCATGCGACTCTTGATCTGAGGGTCCCAAGATCGAGCCCCACACTGGGTGTAGAGATGGCTTACAAATAAAATCTTAGGGACGCCTGGGTGGTTAAGTCTGTTAAGCATCTGCCTTCGGCTCAGGTCCCTGGAGTCCTAGGATTGAGCCCCGCATCGGGCTCCCTGCTCAGCAGAGAGTCTGCTTCTCCCTCTCCCTCTGCACCCCCCACCCCAGCTCATGTTCTCTCTCACTCACTCTCTCTTGCAAATAAATAAAATCTTAAAAAAATAAAAGAAAATCTTAAAAACAAACTAAAACCATTTGCCTAAAGCGCCAGCACCCAGCTAGAAACCACCATTAGCATGAATATTTTAGTATGTGTCCTCACGCTGGGCTGCCTATGAGACCCTCCCCCCTGGAATGTTCATCTGAAGAATCAGAATGTGAAGCCCTGGGTTTTGTGCACTGCCTCTGGTTCCACAGTCCTGACATCTACAGGGCCCTCCCCCATCTCATCTGTACACTTTTCCTCATTAAGCCACCTAACTAGTAAATACTCATTATCCCCAGTTTATAGAGAAAGAAATTGAGGCACGGGGAGGGTGAGTCACTTGCCCAAGGTCACAGAGGAAGGATCGGGCAGAGGTGGCANCCAACCCCCACCCCCGCGCCCATCCCCCCAGTCTGGTGCCAGGGTACACATCTTCAACCATATGCTAAGCAGTCTACTTGAGGATGCTTTTTGATGCAGATAAAATACAGATCCAGGGTTGCCTGAGTGGCTCAGTGGGTTAAGCCTCTGCCTTCAGCTCAGCTCATGATCCCAGGGTCCTGGGATCGAGCCCCACATCAGGCTCTCTACTCAGAGGGGAGCCTGCTTCCCCCTCTCCCTCTGCCTGCCTCTCTGCCTACTTGGGATCTCTCTCTCTCTCTCTGTCAAATAAATAAATAAAATCTTTCCAGCTCCCACCTGGAAGGCTATGATCGACCTCATCCCCCATCGATACCCACGGAGGTTATTTCCAAGTGCCACTCCCATAAACAATGCCGAGAGGAACATCTTCGCAAATACGCCAAATAAAAGACAGATGGCTTAGGACAAGGTTCTTGAAGGCCGCTGTCAGGTTAGAGGGCAGAGGCACCTTGCCGACTGCGGGGTGGGGGTGGGGTGCAGGGAGGAGGAGACGCACCACAGCCCAGCACCAGAATCACCATGATGATCATCACCCAGACCATAATGCCGGCCAGGAAGCGCAGCAGGACAATGAAGAGAAGGCTCATCAGCATGGCGATGACCAGGCCACTGGGGAGAAAACGGGGGGCAAGAGCAGTCGGCCTCCTCTCACCGGCCCCAGATGCCGCAGACTTGCGGGGGTGGGAGGGGGGGGCTCTTTCCCTCCCCACTTACATGACTATCCAGTACCAGGAGACCGTGTAATCTTCAAATATCCGCATGGCCAGCTGCCGCGCCTCGAGGACCCCGTTGGCCTTCCTGGGGACAGGCACACAAGGCTCGTGCTGGAGCCCCTCCCTGCTCGAGCCAGACCCAGGGGACGCCCCGGCCCACCCGGGAAAGTAGGACCCCGAGGCGGCGTGCCGCGGTGCCGTCCTCACTTGGCGCCCTCCACCAGCTCCGTGACGTTCTTTCGAGAACCGTGCCCATCCTCATAGGTCGTCTCATTGCCCACCATGAGGACCCCCTTGTGGGCGTGGATGGCTGGGAAGCATCGCCGGGCCACTGCGTGCAGCAGGGAATGAGACCAGTCAGGCTGAGCCCCTGAAACCTGACCGCCCCCCGCCCCTGCTGACCCCTCCCCAAGTTTGCAGAACCCCAGACTCACAGGGTTTGCTGGGGATGAGCACGGCAGGGCAGTCGCCATCCCGAAGTACTTCGGCCACACCCTAGCAAGAAAGGGAGAGCGGTTCGTGCCCCAGGCCAGCACCCTCCACCCGCCCCCTCCCCAGGCTCCCCTCACCTTGTTTCGCTGGAAGCCAGGCACACAGAACTGCTTGTAGTACTCGAAGTCTTGGGATGTGTGAGCGTTCAGGTAGGTGAGGTAACGGTCGGGGCATTTCTCCACGCAGATCTTGGGGGGGGGGGCAGGAGGCAGGGGTTGGGTGGGATCAAGACAGACACCCGATCCACCCACACAGGACAGAGGCCCCGCCTCCCATTCACGGAGTAGCGGGGACCGGGGGCTGAGCAAGAAGCTGTCCCTAGGGGGAGAAGGACCCAGTGATGGAAAGCAAGGCTGGTAAAGACAGGGGAGGGGCCAAATTACCTGGGGGGTGGGACACTGGAATTCGAGCAGGACCAGGGGGCTGGCGCACTTGACAATGTTGAAATAGAACAGGTAGGGTTTGTTCCTGGGGTTGGGGAAGGGAGACGAAAACTGTCAAGATTTCTCAACCTGCCTATGTATAATATCTAATGTAAGCAGTTCCAAGTGATTCCAAGCTCTGCCTGGTGGCTCATCTAACCATTCCAACAGCCCCAGGAAGGTGGGACAGTGATGATCCCCACATCTCAGAGACCAGGAAAATGAAGCCCAGAGAGGTTGAGACACTCGTTCCAGCTCACACAGCCAGGGAGTGGCACAGCCTGGATTGAACTGGCTTTTAGCTCACCTGCTTATTAGCTCACTGCGTCTCCTCTCTGTCCCTCCCCTACATCTTGAGCTCCCAGAGGACAAGACTCTTAATATCTCATTTAGTGCAGTGTCCTCAAGGCCTAGAACAGTGGCTGGGGATGGCGGGAGCTTTATAAATTCTTGTTGACTGGACTAACAGTGGGATGGAGGTGGGGGAAGTCTAGAACCTTCTCCCCAGGGCTCATGAAGCCATCCTGCCCACACCTCTCCAGTCCCATCTCTCCCCAAAGACCCAGACTTACGCATTTTTTGTGCCCTTCTGCCCGCAGAACTCGCCTCGGCTATCAGTGGGGTAGATCACTTTCCGAGGGTCCCCATGGGTCCAGGCTGTGGAGGGATGCAGGGACACTGAGCACAGGCATTCCTCAGCACCACCCCCATTTCTGCCCTAGAGGCTGTGGCTTGAACCCCAATCCCATCCACGGTTCCACTCACCTATCATGCCGACCGCCACATAGCCCACAATGGCCAGAAGGAGGAACACACAGCAAATGATGTCCGTACAGCCCCTAGGGAACAGAGAACAGCATCAGGGTGGGAGTCTTGGGGCCCTGTGGGTCATGGACCCCATCCTGCCCGGCACACAAACCCACATTCATGTGGTATTTGGACACGTGTTCCTTTGTGGTGTGAATGCTGTACCAGAGAGCCCGTACATTTTACTTTATTTTTTAAAGCAAGCTCTATGCCCAACACCAGGCCGGAACTCACAACCCTGAGATCAAGGACCCCTGAGGGGTCCTTGGGTGCTCTACCAACTGAGTCAGCCAGGCGCTCCTGACATTCTGATACCTAATGCGCAGTTGGCCACAACGTTCAGCTCTCTTTTGATTGAGAGTGCCCATTTCCCCCCATCTTTAATAGCAATAGGAATTAATGTTTTTTAAAATTTAAGCCATTTTTTAATTTTTTTGTAAGAGTTTCTTTATTCATTTGAGAGAGAGAAAAAGAGAGAACAAGCTAGGGAAGAGGCAGAGGGAGAGAGAGAAGCAAGCTTGGGCTCAGGTCATGATCCCAGAGTCCTGAGATTGAGCCCTGCATTGGGCTCTCTGCTCAGTGGGGAGTCTGGTGCTCCCTCTCCATCAACTGCTCTCCCTACTTGTGCTCTCTCTGTCAGATAAATACATAAAATCTTTTCTTTTTTTTTTAAAGACCGTTCTTTCTTTTCTTTTTTTTTTTTTTAAGATTTTATTTATTTATTTGACAGAGAGAGACACAGTGAGAGAGGGAACACGAGCAGGGGGATCAGGAGATGGAGAAGCAGGCTTCCCGCTGAGCAGGGATCCCGATGCCGGGCTGGATCCCACAACCCTGGGATCATGACCCAAGCTGAAGGCAAATGCTTAACAACTGAGCCACCCAGGTGCCCCTACATAAAATCTTTTTTAAAAATGCATATTTTGGGGCACCTCAGTGGCTCAGTCTTGGTTTCAGCTCAGGTCATGGTCTCAGAGTCATGGGACTGAGCCCCAAGTTGGCTCCCAGCTCAGCACGGAGTCCGCTTGGGATACACTCTCTCCCTCTGCCCTTCCCCCCACTCACATGCACCCACGTGCATGCTCACCGGCACTCGTGCTCTCTCAAATAAATACTTTTAAAAAAATTTTGTATNAGAGAGCCCGATGCGGGCCTCGATCCCAGGACCCTGAGATCATGACCTGAGCCGAAAGCAGAGGCTTTAACCCACTGAGCCACCCAGGCGCCCTCAAATAAATACTTTTAAAAAAATTTTGTATTTCCAAATTCCCTCCAAAATATACTGAGCCACTTAGATTCAGAGCAGCATATGTGCAAATTTTTAAAATCTTTGCTCATCTCTGGTGGCGAAATTCTATTTGGTTATTGTTTTATTTTAATTTTTTTCTTAAAAATTGTATTTATTTGAGAGAGAGAGAGCGTGCGAGAGAGCGCAAAGAGGGAGAAGCATACTCCCAGCTGAGCAGGGAGCCCCACAGTGGGCTTGATCCCAGGACCCTGAGATCATGACCTGAGCTGGAAGGCAGACGCTTAACCACTGAACCACCAGGAACCCCTGGTTATTGTTTTAAATTCCATTCCTTGACCTTTTGGTAAATTTGCATACTTCTCCATAACTTAACTGTCCGTAGTATTTCTTTCTTTCTTTTTTTTTTAAGATTTTATTCATTTATTTGACACAGAGAGAGAGATCACAAGTAGGCAGAGAGGCAGGCAGAGAGGAGGAAGCTGACTCCCTGCTGAGCAGAGAGCCCGATGCCCTCGATACCCTCCTTCGATCCCAGGACTGTGAAATCATGACCTGAGCAGAAGGCAGAGGCTTTAACCCACTGAGCCACCCAGGCGCCCACCCCGTCTATAGTATTTCTTGTTCTAGAAATTAACTCTTCCAGTCTTTTGCCTGAGTTTAACAATTCATTTGTAAAGACTCTTTGGGGGCGCCTGGGTGACTCAGTTGGTTAAGTGTCTGCCTTTGGCACAGGTCATGATCTTGGGGTCCTGGGCTCGGGCCCCAAGTCGGGCTCCTTGCTCAGCAGGGAGCCTGCTTCTCCCTCTCCCTCTGCCCTCCGCTCCTGCTCTCTCACACTCTCTCTCTCAAATAAATAAGCTAACAAATAAATAAATAAATAGAAATCTTTAAAAAAGACTCTTTGCATATTAAGGAAATTAGTTCTTTAATTGTCAAGTCACAAAAACTGGTCACCAGTCTGCTGGAGAGTAAAGAGACTGGGGGGTAAAGAAACAGGGGTGAAGGCAGCGCTAGCAGAGACCCCTCCCCTCCCAGGAACCCAGAGCCCTTACCTGTGGTAAATGGGTCCTTTGAAGGTAGGGTCATACTTCTGTGGTGTTCCTGGAAGTCAGCAAGATTGAGCAGGGTGACCAAGAAGAGACTGCGAGACTGCCCTCCCCCAGAAGCCCCTACGGGTGGGTATCTCGGGCCCAGGGGGAAGAGTGAAGTCCAGAGACCCAGAGCCTCACCCCTGCTCCAGGCGACCTCACCCCAGCCCCCAGGGTGGGCAGGCCAAGGCAGGGAGAGCCTTGACCGTCGGAGAACAGCCCCGAGTTATCACCTCGGATGGCCCCCCACTGGGCGGGGGGGGGCAGGGCTGGGGGGCCCCCCACTGAGG
>LNAC01000140.1:1136662-1150528 GCA_002007465.1 Ailurus styani | reverse complement strand
CGGCCAGCTGCCCAGCCCCCACCCGGGGAAGCCTGGCCTCACCCCAGCCCCGGGCGCTCCCCCCACGTCCCAACCCGGCGACGCCGCCTCCACCCCGTCTCAAGCCGGGCACGGCGGCTCCTGCTGCCCATTCTCCAGGTGTGGAAACTGAGGCGCGCGGGGAGGTAACTCTAGAGAGAGGCGCTGCGAAACAGGCAGCTGGCTGAACCCCAACTCCCCAATACAGAGTATTGGCGCTGAAAACTCTCAAGCCGGTGGACGCGTTTTATTTCGGTCTGCATTAAAAAAAAAAAATGCCAACAGTGAAACATTGGGAGAGGGGCGCCTGGGTGGCTCAGTGGGTTAAAGCCTGTGCCTTCGGCTCAGGTCATGGTCTCAGGGTCCTGGGATCGAGCCCCGCATTGGGCCCCCTGCTCGGTGGGGAGCCTGCTTCCTCCTCTCTCTCTCTCTGCCTGCCTCTCTGCCTGCTTGTGATCTGATCTCTCTCTCTGTGTCAAATAAATAAATAAAATCTTTAAAAGAAAGAAAGAAAGAAACATTGGGAAACTCCGTATAAAAACCCACATCGCAGGGCGCCTGGGCGGCTCAGTTGGTTAAAGCGTCTGTCTTCGACTCGGGTCATCATCCCGGGATCCTGGGATCCGGTCCCACATTGGGCTCCCTGTTCCACAGGGAGTTGCCTTCTCCCTCTGTCTTTGCCTCTCTCTCTCTCTCACCTCTTATAAATAAATAAAATCTTTAAAAAAGAATTTAAAAAAAATCCACATTGCTAGTCTCTTGAAGACGGGCAAAATGGGACTGGCAACCCAGATGCCCCATCCGTGCCTAGCACTGCCCTTTGTGGCCCCCAAAACTAGACCCCTGAGCTCCCCATCCCTTCACACACCCCGATTGTGAATCCTGAAGCCATTGTTTTGTAGGACAAGTATTTACTGCGCACCTACTGGGTGCTGGCCCAGCACTGGGCACTAATCGTGGTGGCAAACGAGAGACCCAATTTTGGGGTCTGTTCTTGTGCAGCTGACGTCCTGACCGCATGGCCCTAAATTCCAGGGTTCCTTGCACCCTATCCAAGCCAGAGGACAGTTCAGCCAGTGTCTTCCCTAAGCTGAGCCGCCCCAACTGTGAAATGGGGCTAAAGTAGCAAACCAAGACTGGTCCTGGACCAATCACAGGATGTCAGGAGGTATACAGTTGGCATGGCAATTTATAGTTGGCACAGATACACTGTAGTCAGTGTAGGGGTGTTTAAACGATGTGGGGGTATAAGTACAGTATGGGGCACAGCTGGTGTGGAGGCATACAGCCAACAAAGAGGTAGACGCTTGCCATGGGGGTGTTTAATCAGTGTGGGGGACACAGCAGGGGCAGGAGTATACAGCTGGTACAAGGTATACAGTCAGCAAAGAGTTGTATAGCCAGTGTGAGGGTATACAGTCAGCATGGGGGTACACATCAGCTGGCTTTACCCCCTTACTGTATTCCCCCACACCAACCATCCACTCCCCAAGCCAACTGTATGCGCCCTCAATCATGGCCTGTTCTCACTGCACCCCAACAGCTCTTTGAAGCCAGCGATATACTTCACAGTGTATCAATAACACCGTTGGTGCCATGGCACAGTCAGCAGGGATCTATATTCAGTGTGAGGCTTACAGTCAGCAACGGGGTTCTATAGTGTGGTCATATACAGTTGGTGCTCAATAACTGTAGCTGCTACCTCAGAGTCAAGCATCCCCTGGCAGGGCTACTCTGGTCACTAACTCAGCTTGTCCTTAGAGGAATGCGCCTCCCCTGAGGGGCCTCCAGCTGTGGAAGCCCCGCCTGACCCCAGGCCCACAGGCTTTAGCAAACAGGGGAGGTTCAAGCTCCAAGCCACCCCCTTGGGTGACCAGGCCTCCCAAAGAAACCCTGTGGTTCCCATGGTCTCTGCCAACCCCAAGGCTGGCTGGTCCCACCCACCCAGTCCAAGCGGTGGACCAAAAAAACAAAACAAAACAAAACCAGGCCAGGCACAGGCTACAGCCTCTTCCCAGCTACACTAGGTCCCTTGGGGACACTCCTGCAGATTCAGGACTTCAGCCACCAGCTCCACCCTGACGATCCATCATCGTTGGTCCCCTGAGCCGTGCACCCCTGTGGCGCCTGTCTCCTGGAGGTCTCGTGGGTGTCTCACACTCAGCACAGCCACATGCAAGCCCCTGGTGGTCCCCACCCTGCCCCGGCTCAGAAAGGGCCGCTTCATCTTCCTAAGTGCTCAGACCAGAGACCTGGGGTGCCTGGCTTTACTTCACACCAGCTCTGCCTTCGGAATCTATCAAGAATCCAAGCACTTCTCACCCCTGCCCTTGTCACACAGCTGTGGTTTCCTGCCCAGACCAGTGCAGGCAGCTCCACCCTGCTCTCTCAGCTCCCACCGTCACTCTCCCTTCACTGTCCGTTCCCCCCATAGCAGCCAGAGAAGCCTGTGAACACCTCTGCCCAGAACCTTCCATGGCTCCCACCATCTCTTCACCATGACACATAAGGCCCCATATGCTCTGCCGGGTCCCCTCCCTCTCTCCCCTTCACTTGCTTGTTTCAGCTTCACTGGCCTCATTAACTGTATCACAAACTCACCAGACATGGTCTCACCTCAGGACCTTTGCACAGGCTATTTCCTTTACCTAGAAATCTCTTCCCAGAGATGTCCATGTGGCTCCACTTCATTCAGGCTTCTGTTCAGTCATCCCCTCCTCGGAGAGGCTTTCTCTGACCATCCTATTCAAAACAGCTTCCCTTTCCTCTCTACCCCATCACCCTATTTTATCTTGTTTTTTGTTTGTTTGGGTTTTTTTAATCACCACCTGACACAGCACACATCTACGTACTGCTTGTTTACTGTCTGCCCCCTCGCCTATTCCCAGCACTCGGGCAGGGATTTATGTCTGTTCTGTTAACAACTGTTCCCAGGGCCCAAAATAGCACCTGGCACTCGATGTTTGTTGAATGAATAACCATAGTACATAAACCATTTATAGATAGCTAAGACTGGGGGCGCCTGGGTGGCTCAGTTGGTTAAGTGTCCAACTCTTGATTTCAGCTCAGGCCATGATCTCAGAGTCCTGAGATGGAGCCCCCTGCGGGCTCTGTGCAGCTTGGAGTCTGCTTGGGATTCTCTCTCTCCCTCTGCTCCCCCTGCCCTCTCTGGCCCATGTCCCCAGCTTGAGTGTGTATGCACGCTCTCCCTCACTTTTTTTTTTTTAAGATTTTATTTATTTATTTGACACAGAGAGAGGGATTACAAGTAGGCAGAGAGGCAGGCAGAGAGAGGAGAGAGGAGGAAGCAGGCTCCCTGCCGAGCAGAGAGCCCAATGTGGTCCTCGATCCCAGGACCCTGAGATCATGACCTGAGCCGAAGGCAGAGGCTTTAACCCACTGAGCCACCCAGGCGCCCCTCACTTTCACATAAATAAATAATATCTAAGAAAAAAAAAAGAGAGCTAAGACTGAAAGTAAAAACATTGCTTAGAGTTTTCCGGGTGCATGTATTTAAGAAACCAATTTGTGCATTTTATTTATAAAAAATGTAAAACATGATCAATGTGGAATTTTCAGGGGGCAGGGATAGGATAAATTAATCTGTCAGTAGCCTTGCTTGCATTAGGAAGGAAAAAAGTTACCTTCACCCCAGCACATAGCAAAATAAATTCCACATGCATTAATCACGGAAAATAGATAAAAACTCAGAACTATTTATGAGTATGAAGGGAAAACACGGGAACATATTTCCACCAACCAATAGGAAGGCAAGACCGGTAAGAGTGGAGAAGAGATAAGGGAGCAGCGGAAGTTTCTTGTGTCCCTTGAATGGCAGCCAGACTCGCAGAGGGGAAGCAACCATGTAAGAATGGCTATTGCTGGGCGCCTGGGTGGCTCAGTCAGCTGAGCGTCTGCCTTCGGCTCAGGTCATGATCCCGGGGTCGTGGGGTCGAGTCCCCTGTCAGGCTCCCTGCTCAGGAGGGAGTCTGCTTCTCCCTCTCCCTCTGCTCCTTCCCTCACTCATGCTCAAGTTCTCTCTCTCGCTGTCTCTCACTCTCAAATAAATAAATAAAATCTTAAAAAAAAAAAGTGGCTGGTGCTGACTGAGGAGTATCTTTCAGACTCTAGCTCTGTCCTCATTATACTAGAGGTCCTGTCGTCAACACATTTTACAGTGGAGGAAACCAAGGCTCGGCGAGGGGAAGTGGCTTGCCCAGCCACCTAGCAACAAGTAGAGGCTCCCTACTCTAGGTTTGATGGGTGAGTGGGAGCCACTGAGTGTCTTTGAGCAGGAGCATGACCTGGCCAGGCTGGGGAGGGCAAGACAGAGAGGTTTCAGCTCTCAGAGAAATTGATGGCTGCGGACGGAACAGCGGGGCCATGACCTTGCTGCGTGAACCTGAGTTGTCCCTCTGTAAGATGGAACTAAAGATACAGAGCAGCGGGGTGCCTGGGTGTCTCAATGGGTTAAGCCTCTGCCTTCGGCTCAGGTCATGATCTCAGGGTCCTGGGATCGAGCCCCGCATTGGGCTCTCTGCTTGGCGGGGAGCCTGCTTCCTCCTCTCTCTCTGCCTGCCTCTCTGCCTACTTGTGATCTGATCTCTCTGTCAAATAAATAAATAAAATCTTAAAAAAAAAAAAAAAGATACAGAGCAGCACCTGCCATAGGCTTGGTATTAGTATTGGTATCTCTCAAGAAATACCAGAGGGAACATTGGAAAAGACATCTGATGGGTTCCAGTAGCTCTCATTAACTTTAGCGGGGCAGGGCAGGGGGGGATAGGAGAGGGGCTGGTTGAATACTCCTGGATTCTGATCATTGAGCCCGATCCAAACTGGTAGGATGAGAACTTGGTGAATCTTGGCAACAATACTGCAAACTAATAATAGTACAGATGCCCCAATGCCTCCGTTTCACCGCCCTTTACCACGTGCCAGGCACTTTTCCAAACCATCACATGGTTTTCCTGGGTTCCTCCTTACATCAACTTTGTGAGATGGAGTCTGTCCTTACGTCCATTGGAGGGACGCAGACATGGGGCCCCCAGTGAATCGTGTACCCGCGGTGAGCCCCAGAGCACGGCTACCCAGCTCATGAGTTAGCATTTGGACGAGTCGCCCGGGGGTGCTGTAGCAAATGACCACCCACATGGGGGCTTAAAACAACACTAACTTGGGGCGCCCGGGTGGCTCAGTCCATTAAGGTCTGACTCTTGGTTTCGGCTCAGGTCATGATCTCAGGGTCATGAGATGGAGCCCCGAATCAGGCTCTGTGCTCAGCAGGGAATCTGCTGTAGATTCTTTTCTTCTCCCCTCTCCCCCTGCTTGTGTTCCCTCTCTCGGTGTGCCTCTCTGTTAAATAAAATCTTTTTTTTTTTTAAGATTATTTATTTATTTATTTGACACAGGGAGAGATCAGATCACAAGTAGACAGTAGACGGAGAGGCAGGCAGAGAGTGGAGGAAGCAGGCTCCCTGCTGAGCAGGGAGCCCGATGCAGGCCTCGATCCCAGGACCCTGAGATCATGACCTGAGCCGAAGGCAGAGGCTTTAACCCACCGAGCCACCCAGGCGCCCACTGTTAAATAAAACCTTAAAAAAAAATCCTACATTTATTTACTTATTAAAGATTTTATTTATTTATTTGTCAGAGAGAGAGAGAGAGAGAGAGAGAGAGCATGAACAGGGAAAGAAGCAGAGGGGGAAGCAGAGTCCCTGCTGAGCAGGGAGCCTGACACGGGACTCAATCCCACGACCCTGGGATCATGACCTGAGCTGAAGGCAGACGCTCAACCGACTGAGCCACCCAGGCGTCCCCGTAAGATCTTACATTTAATCTCATCCACAAATTCCCTTTTGTCTTGTAAGGTGACATAGTCACAGGTTCCAGAAGTTAGGAGATGGACATTCGGGTGTGGGGGACCGTTACTCTGCCTGTCATAACCAGGAGTTGACAAATCGTCATGGAGCGGCAGTGGGGAGGAGTCCACCCACGGCCTGTTTCCAGATGACCCAGAACTAAGAATGGTCTTTACATTTCTGAAAAACATCAAAAGAGGAAGACTAGTTTGTCATGTGAAAATTATATGCAATTCAAATGTCAGCGGCTGTAAGTCAATTTTTCTTGGCACACGGCCAAGCTGGTTCCTTGTCATGTTGTTTGTGGCTGCTTTCAGGCTACAGCAGTGGAGCTTGGTAGCCGGGAGAGACCCTACGTGGCCTGCAGAGCTGAAAATGTTTACTCTCTGGTCCTTTGCAGAAACAATTTGCCGCCCCCTGGTCTCGAGGCCTTGAACGGAGTGTTGAGCCCAGTTCTGTGCCAGCAGATTTCACATGCTCTCTTTGTTTTTGCGTGTGTGTGTGCATTTTAAGATTTTATCTCTTAATTTGAAAGATAGAGAGAGAGAGAGCATGAGTGGGACCAGAGAGCAGAGGGAGAGGGACAAGCAGACTCCCCACTGAGTGGGGAGCCCAGTTCAGGGCTCGATCCTAGGACCCTGAGATCATGACCTGAGCTGAAGTCAGAGGTTCAACCCACTGAGCTCCCAGGCGCCCACACATGCTCTCTCTGTAACAACCAGGAGTGGTCCTATTGCCCGCAGCAGGGCTGGGGGGATGGACACGCCCCTTCCCTCTCCAGGCTGCCACCTTCCTGTCTGGAGGGTGGGATTAATACTTACATTTGCTTTCGTGGGTGTTGTCAGGATTTAATGCTCAAAAAGCACTTAGCACAGGTCTGGGGTTCAATGAACACAAACCATGGGCGTGGTCCCATTTGACAGAGAGGGCAAAATGAGGCCACGGGCTCAGACCACGTAGCTGGTGAGGGATGGAGCTGTGTGAATCAAACCAAGGCCCCTCCGGCCTTTTCCTTGGCAGATACTGAGAGAGGCAGAGCTAAAGATGGAACAGGGCGGGTAGAAGGTGCGGGAAAGCTGGGCCAGTACACCGGGCTGGCTGGGGGAGGCGGCCATTGGGTCCTGGCCTCACTGGGCACAAAGGCCGTCCCAGCCAGTGCAGTGGGTATAGAAGATAAGGAAACCGATCCAGGCTGCTCAGTCACAATGCTGGGGCCAGGGAGTCAAGTGCCACCCAGCCCCCACGGCCTTCAGATACCAGCCAAGTCCCCAAGGCCCACAGCAGCCCAGGGCCTCACCCATGCAGCCGCGCCAGCTCACCCCTGCTTTCCCAGAAGTCTGTGCGTAGTGAACTGGGTCCCAGCCACCTACATGAGTCCCTCTGACAAAGAGTTTGGGGATAGCTTCTGGGTAGGAAAGCCAAGAGTGACATTCTGGTCACAATGCTAAGAGCAGAAGATAGAGCCCCTACTATGTGCTGGGCCTGCACTGGGCACGGAAGCAGACATTTATTTCTAGAAGCTCATGTCATCTTCACAAGGCTCTGAGCGTATAGGGCCCAATACAGAAGCCCTTGAAGTCTATGCTCAGTGGTGCACCCCCACGCATTGGGTATTTACCAGGGACCAAGCTCTTGGCTAAGTGTTGCCTGCATCAGTTCACCGAACCCCAGAGGTAGCCCCCAAAAGGAGCCAATACTGTGGTTAGCGCCATTTTACGGATGGAGAAACTGAGGCTCGGGTTTATGAAAGTGTCAGGGACACAAAAGGTACAGGTGGTTCAGGGCGGGGAAGAAGGCAGAGGAGCAGAGGCGACGCTGGGTTCTAGAACCTGGCTGAGAGTCACAACTCCGTGGTAAGCTCTCCTGCAGATGTGCTTGTTTACTTAGCACCTTGGTACCAGGTGATTCATGTACTTGGGTAAGTGCTATCACCTCTGTCCTAGTCTCCTGGCTTCTGCCATTGCACCTGATAGAGGCCAGAGGGCGCCTGTGAGCACCTGAGTCAGGCCAGCTCCCTCCTCTGCTCAGAACTCTCAATGGCTCCCACCGCTCTCCGTACTAAAGCCCAAGTCCACAGGTCACACCCTCTGCCTGAAACATTCTCCACGGCTACCTTCCTCCTGCCTCTGGTCACCTTAAGGCAGTCTTAAAATTTTCAACTCTGCCTCCAGGCCCTACAGATGACTCCCACCCCTCTTTCCTGCATTATGTTTCTGCTGAGCCCTTCTCTGCCATTCTAAGAAGGTCCCTCCTGTATCTTAATACCTTGTCTGTTTCCGTCGCCAGAATGTCAGCGCCACAGTGATTACAGCACCTGCTCTGACTCCGGGGTCTAGAACACAACCTGGCTCACAGTGCTCGCACAGTCACTGATGAAGGGAGTTATGAACAAACTCGTTTCTTTTTTTTTTTAAGATTTTATTTTTATTATTTATTTGACACACAGAGATTACAAGTATGCAGAGAGGCAGGCAGAGAGAGGAGGAAGCAGGCTCCCTGCAGAGCAGAGAGCCTGATGCGGGCCTCGATCCCAGGACCCTGAGATCATGACCTGAGCCGAAGGCAGAGGCTTTAACCCACTGAGCCACCCAGGCACCCCAAACTCGTTTCTATTAAGTGAACTCTATGCTTATCAGGGAAAGAAACTTCAACCAGAACAAGCCTGCAGACTAAGGAAAATCACTCTCTCTCTCATCCTTGGCCCAGAGCCCAACTTCCTCTCCCTGGTTTCCCTTTCCTCCTTCCAGACAGTCGAAGTACACACGCATAAGCAAACTTGTAGCTCTTTACGCCCCCCCCCACACCCCCTGTTTGGTTACACACACTGTTCCCCACTTTGCTATTCCACACGCTAATATAATCGGTCCCTGTTTCCCATCAGGGAGGTTCGTTAGACCTACTCCAACCTTTTTACAAGGCAACATAGTATCCCACTCCGGGAACAGTACCATTTTTCATTAAACCAGCCTGAGGAACTTTTAAAAATACTGTCCGGATGCCACACATACACACAGAAATTAACAGGCGAAACTCGTGCAAGCGACTTCGTGGTCGTGTTACCTCTGGGATGAGGACAACAGGCTGAGGGTATGTAAAGGGCTCTTTTACTTGGAAGGCTAAAACATTCCCTGTGGTTGAGGGCTTATTTTTAATTTTCAGCACCCAGCTCCTGGGTGGCTCAGTTGCTTAAGTGTCTGCCTTCGGCTCAGGTCATGATCCCAGGGTCCTGGGATCGAGCCCCCAGTTGGGTTCCCTGCCCAGCAGAGTGTCTGCTTCTCCCTCTTCCTCTGCTTCTGCTCGCTTGCTCTCTCTCTCTGTGTCAAATAAATAAAATACTTTAAAAAATTAAAATAAAAAAATAAAAACAACTCTGCCTCTGGGGATTGGGGAGGAACGCAAGAGCATTTTCTGGGGGTAATAGGAAGGTCCCATTAAGCTCTGCAAATTTTCTTCTGTTGAAGGCCACATATTTAAGATTTTAAGCTTTGTGGTTCACGTATCATCTCAGTCACATATTCCTTTTAATTTTTTTAACAACGATTTATAAACAATGGAGCCATTCTTAGTCTATTGGCTTTACGAAAACAGGCCTCAGTACAATGCGAATACATTTAACAACTACTCTCCTTTTTTTTAAAGGAGGCTACACCCAGCATGGAGCCCAACACAGGGCTTGAACTCAGGTAACCCTGAGATAGTGACCCGAACTGAAATCAAGAGTCGGTTGCTTAACTGACTGAGCCACCCAGGCGCCCCTATCCTTAACACTATCGAAATGTACAACTTTAAAAATGATTAAGATGCTACATTGTATGTGATGTTTCTTACCACAAAAAAAAATTAAAACTAAAATAATAATGTACTGATTGGCCCCTCCTTGGGCATGAGGGGCTTTTCAGGTGCTGGTAATATTTTTGTTCCCCCTGATCTGGGTGCTGATTCCAAGGCTGTGTTCACCTTGTGAAAACTTCTGGAGCCTCATACATTTAGGATCTGTTTCCTTTTATGTAAGAATTGCCTGCTTCAATAAAAAGTTTAAAATAGGGCGCCTGGGTGGCTCTATCGGTTAAGCCGCTGCCTTCGGCTCAGGTCATGATCCCAGGGTCCTGGGATCGAGTCCCACCTCAGGCTCCCTGCTCAGCGGAGAGCCTGCTCCTCCCTCACCCTCTGCCTGTAGCTCTGCCTACTTGTGTTCTCTATCTCTGTCAACTAAATAAATAAAATCTTAAAAAGGAAAAAAAAATTTAAAATATTCCCCTTAATTAGTTAACTATAAGATCGGTTCAATATAAAACGGTCCATCCACAAATGCACTATTTTTATGCAACCGTCAGAAAACACTGAGGAAGCTTTCCAGGCAAGGCACTGACATGAGAAATGTCTCCAAGACATATTAAACAAAGAAAGCAACAAAAAACAAAAAACCAACAAAGAAAGCAACATGTGAAACAAACATCTTTTCCTTCATAAGTGTCTGCTAAGTTCCTACCAGGTGCCAGGTGCTGCAGACATCCTTCAGACACACAGACACACAATCCTGCCTCATGGAATTAGCACGCTAGAGATTTGCTGATATTTTTGTAAAAGGAAAAAAAAAAACCCAGCCACTAGATAAAGAATATGTATGTAATTGCATGTGAAGTTCTAAGGCCTAGACTCCATTTGGAAGCACAAGATGCTGGAACAGCGATGTGTGCCAAGAAGGGTGTGTCACGCTGGGAAAGGAAGCAAGAGGGAGACTTTTCATGATAAGGATATACCCTCTTTGTATCTTTTGTATTCTGAAGCATGTGAATGCTTTTGAAGCATCCAACTTTCAGAAAAAAAAAAAACAGAATAACAACAACAACAATAAAACACAAACAAAAACAACAAAAAAACCCAACTTGCAATTCATAAGTAAATATCCCCTCCCAAAAATATTTTTAAAAAATCAGATGCCAGATCCTCATGGCCACCTGAATTGGACTCTCTAGCAAATGGGGCCAAGGAATCTGCTTTTTAAATAAGCACCGTCACTTTGGTCTCACCTCCCCCCACCCCCGACAGAGTCTATTGTTTTGGGTTCTAGAAGCTTTCTCTGTGATCATGCCCAGGGTGGGTGGGAAGGATGGCAGTACTCATTGCTGTCATCCATCAGGGCCAGGAGCCATTTCTCTAGATAGGGTGCCTGCTGAGGAGGGAGCTTCCTGCCCTGCCCAGGCCAGCCAAGTCTATGCCTAGGCAGAGAGATCGGCTTTTCCATCAGTTCAAGGAAAATCCATGTCCCCAGAGGCCTCTGGAGCATGTAAAGCCTACCAGCCACTGTGCAAAACACTCTCCACCAGCAAGTGCGGTCTGCTCAGCCCCGCAGACAAGGATCCAGAGTCTCTGAGAGGTCTCCAACTCTCCCATGGCCACATAGCTCCTAAGTGTCAGAACCAGGATTTGAACCTGGGTCTGTCTGATGTCACCCTCCCCCCCCGCCAAATTCATAGTAACACAATGGATGGGAAGGCATTGGGACACTAGGGATATGTGAGCACTGGGATTCATCAGCAACTCTTGCAACACCACTCCTCCAAAGGAACGTTCCTCATTATCTAGCAGGGACTTCGTGTGGCAGAGGGCCCCAGGTTTTTGATTCTGATAACAATGGACATTTATGGGTGCCTGGGTGGCTCAGTGGGTTAAAGCCTCTGCCTTCAGCTCAGGTCATGATCTCAGGGTCCTGGGATCGAGGCCCACATTGGGCTGTCTGCTCAGCAGGGAGCCTGCTTCCTCCTCTCTCTCTCTCTCTCTGCCTGCCTCTCTGCCTGCTTGTAATATCTCTCTGTCAAATAAATAAAAAATAAAATCTTTAAAAAAAATAGCATCTGAAGGACTCAGGTGCATTCCAAATGCTTTAAAAAAAAATGGACATTTATAGGGGCGCCTGGGTGGCTCAGTGGGTTAAAGCCTCTGCCTTCGGCTCAGGTCATGATCTCAGGGTCCTGGGATTGAGCCCAGCATCCCCGCATCAGCAGGGAGCCTGCTTCCTCCTCTTTGCCTGCTTCCTGCCTATTTGTGATCTCTCTCTCTCTGTCACAATAAATAAATAAAATCTTAAAAAAAAAAAAGAATGGACATTTATAAACTAAGGAAGACCTGCTCTCCCTCCCGCCCCCCACTTCAAGGAGTCAAGCCAGGGAGCCCCTCTACAGACTCAGATGACGGCCTGGCTGTAAGACCTAGCTGAAGTCTCCACCTCACGCTTTCCTTGTGCCTTAGAGAAAAATAATTGCATGGTTTGTTTGCTGTTCCTTCTGCCCAGAACACACTTCTCCCAAATCTTCCAGCGGCCATTGGCTCCAACTCCAGCGCTTGGTCACCTAAAATAATCCCAGATGATTCTCCCACACACATGCTGTCCTGTTTTCTGCTCCACAACACTTACAACAACCTAAAATCATATATTTACTCAAGGGTTTTTCTGCTTTGTTCACTGCTGTGTTCTCAGTGTCCAGACTCTGCCTGTGCAAGGCTCAATAAATACTTGTTGATGGAATGGGCTTCCGGCACCCAGCACAACCTCTGTTGGGCACAGAGGTCCCCTGTCTGGAGTGTGGGTCTAGCTGGGGAGGGTTTGCTCGGGCCCAACCATGGCTGGCTCCCTTTGGCCAAATTCAAGCCTTGGTGAATCACATCATTGTCCACTCTGCCATCCCCGGCCCCCAGCCCTGCCTTACGGAGACCCAAGATCCCTCAGATGCTGCCCACAGGAAGGCAGGCCCTGGCCAGGACTCCGGGTTGAGATTCCCAGATCAGAGACGGCCATGAGGTTGAACCAAAACCAAGAGCAAGGAGGCCCCTGGAGGTTGGGCCAGCAGCTTCAAGCAGGGAGGGAAGTGGCTGGGCGGTGGCTGGGTCCCCGTGTTTCCCTCTAGGTGGGCTGAGCAGAGAGGGTCCCAGCCTCCCCCAACCTGTCTCTCTCTGAGACATGCTGAGGACACCATCCCTGGTGGCGGCAGCCAGGATGAGGCCCATCTCTTGTCAGCTTTGTTTTTCTTGATTATTTTTGAGCGGTTTCCTGCCCCCTCCCCAAAGCTTTCTGTCTCACAGTTTCCAGGAAGTTCCTGTCACACAAGGAGGGGCAGCGGCGCCCCTTCGCCCCAGGGGAGTGCAACGTGGGACATGTGCCCAGCTCAGCCCTGGGCCCCAAAATGGAGAAGAGAAAGGAGAAACTGAGGATGGCACTCCCCTCCGTGGGAACCCGGGGCAGGGAGGCACTGTAGGGCGTGGGTAGGGAGGAGCCTCATCTTGGCCCCAACTCCTGGGCCCGCAGGCGAAGGCCACCCGCAGAGGTTCGCGGGAGGGGGGCCCGCGTCGCAGGGACCTCGCGAAACCGTATCGGGCACCCCCAGTCCCTTGCACGCGGCCGGGAAAGTTTCTCAATGGTTTCCTGCCTCTTTACTGTCCCCTCGGTGAGGGCGCCCTTCTCTCCGTCCTTCCAGGCCGCTGGCAAGAACCGATGAGCTTCCACCGCCCCCCCCCCTCCAGCATTGGGTCTGCCCAGGCTTGCCTCAGTTTCCCCACATCGCCAGAAGCCCGGGACAGCTACTTCTCGGGAGATGCGGGCAGGAGAAAGAAGTGGACCAAGGCAACCAGAAGAGGGGGATTGGATGAAGTCGGGGCCCTATCCCTTTTCCGAGCCCCGGTCGCCAAGCCTCCCCTCCCCCGCCTGGCATCTGAGCCGCCCAGATAACGGGACCTCCCCGGGCGGAGCATGCGCCGTGCATCCCGGCCCATCAGCCGGAGGGGTGCGGGGGCTCCCGGGAGAGGGAACGCGGGGAGACCCGGCGGGAGCAGGGGGGCGTGGGCTCGGCGCAGAGCGGAACGCAGGGCCGGGAAGCACGAGAGGGCCCCCCAGCTGCAGCGCGGGTGTTTATGATCTCGGAGGTACCCCTCCCCCAAGGCCCCCCAACTCAGCAGAGGCGACCGCGGGCCCGAGGCGGCTCCTACCGTAGGC
>LNAC01000140.1:1097412-1136375 GCA_002007465.1 Ailurus styani | reverse complement strand
GGGGCCGGGCTCGGGAGAGGGTGGGGCCCCAACCTTTGTTTCCCATCTGGGCTCAAGGGAGACTCTCTCGGGGTGTTTGGTGGGCTAGGAGCAGTTGTCACCCGTTCGTTCATCTACCGACCCACTGACTCATCAAATAGATGTTGAGCGCTGACTGTGTGCCAGTGAACAGACCAAAAAATGCCACTTTTTATTCATCGGATTGGCAAGAATTTTAGAGTCCGGTAACAACCAGCATGGAATGACAGCACAGGTAACACCAACCAGGATGAGCACATGCTGTGGGTCAAAATGTTATCTGGCAGAAAAGATTAAATCCAGCCATGTTTGCCCTGTGCGAGTCATCTTTGCCATTGACTCTGGAGAAGCCCTCGTACCGGTCTGTGCCTGGAGACTATCTGTCAAAGGTTTCTACCTGCTGCTTTGATCGTTACTGTGAAAAGTGGGGAGAGGCTTAGATGTCCAACAACAAAGGAGTGCAAGCAACACGATGAGAGGGAGGGAATACCATGCAGCGAATGAAAAAGATGAGGCCATCAAGGAAATGCAAATTTAAATTCAATGATATACCACCATACACCCGCCAGAAGAGCTAAAACTAAATGATGCCAAGTATGAGGAGAGGATCTGGAATAAATGGGACTCTCCTACACTGTTGGTGGGAATCTAAAAGGACACAACCCCTTGGAAAAAGATCTCTTAGGGACTGCTGGGTGGCTCAGTGGGTTAAGCATCTGTCTTCAGCCCAGGACATGATCTCAGGGTCCTGGGATCAAGTCCCGCATCAGGCTCCTTGTTCAGCAGGGAGCCTGCTTCTCCCTCTGCCTGCCATTCCCCCTGCTTGTGCTCTCTCTCTCTGTCAAATAAATAAATAAAATCTTAAAAAAGAAGAAGAAGAAGAAAGTCAAAATCTTGTATACAGGGCGCCTGGGTGGCTCAGTGGGTTAAAGCCGCTGCCTTCGGCTCAGGTCATGATCCCAGGGTCCTAGGATCGAGGCCCACATCGGGCTCTCTGCTCAGCAGGGAGCCTGCTTCCTCCTCTCTCCTCTCTCTCTGCCTGCCTCTCTGCCTACTTGTAATCTCTCTCTCTGTGTCAAATGAATAAATAAAATCTTTAAAAAAAATCTTGTATACAAATGTTCATATCAACTTTATTACAACTTTGGGGTGTCTGGGTGACTCTGTCGGTTAGCGTCTACCTTCCACAGGTCATGACCCAGGGTCATGACCCAGCCCTGCGTCAGGCTTCCTGCTCAGCGGGGAGTCTGCTTCTTCCTCTCACTCTCTTCTGTGTGAACACTCTCTCTCTTTCATATAAATAAACCAAATCTTTAAATAAAACAAACAAACATTTTATCACAGTTCTATTCATAAGGACCAAAAATTGGAAGCAACCCAAATGACCATAAACGGGTGACTGGCTCAGCACGCTGCCATCCCTCCATACCATAAAATAGTCCTTACCAATAAACAGGCATCAACTACTGGAAAGTGCGGGCGCCTGGGTGGCTCAGTGGGTTAAAGCCTCTGCCTTTGGCTCAGGTCATGATCTCAGGGTCCTGGGATCAAGGCCCACATTGGGCTCTCTGCTCAGCAGGGAGCCTGCTTCCTCCTCTCTCTCTGCCTGCTTCTCAGCCTACTTTTGATCTGATCTCCCTGTGTCAAATAAATAAATAAAATCTAAAAAAAAAAAAAACTACTGGTAAGTGCAATAGCACCAATGAGTCCAAAAAAAAAAAAAAGGATTATGCTGAGTGACAGAGGCTAGACACTTTTGAATGAAGTTCTAGGGCTGACATAGCTGATCAGCCCACAGGAACTGGGAACTGAACGTGGATCAGTGGTTGCCCTTGTGGGTGCTAGGGCCTCTGGGGCAGCTTCCGGGGATGGGGGAGGAAGGGGGGACAGGAAGCAAGACTGTGGTTACACAGGTGGGTTCAGTTTGTGGCAATCACTTGACTTCTGCCCGTTCTTTTTTTTTTTTTTTTAAAGATTTTATTTATTTATTTTGACAGAGATCATGACCTGACNCAGACAGGCAGGCAGAGAGAGAGGAGGAAGCAGGCTCCCTGCTGAGCAGACAGCCCGATGCTGGGCTCAATCCCAGGACCCTGAGATCATGACCTGAGCCGAAGGCAGAGGCTTTAACCCACTGAGCCACCCAGGCGGCCCACTTCTGCCCGTTCTTAACGTGTTTCATTTTAAGAATGGAAAAATTGTGAATAGGAAAGAAGGACGTGGCCATGCCAGTTGTAAGGAGAGTGAATGTTTACAGGGAGCTTACCCAACCTCAGAAGAGGGATTACGTGCTTTGTATTCCATCTTTATAACCATTTTCCAGTTGAGGAAAGTGACGCAGAGAGGTTAAGCCATTTCTTAAGTGCTTTGTATTAAATCCTGGCAACACTTTTCCAGGTGGAGAAAATGACACAGAGAGGTTAAGTAATTTCCCCACAGTCACCCAGGCAGTGAGTGTAGGGCTATACAAGGATTTGAACTCGTGGAGCCTGACTTCAGAACCTACAGGCACTCTGTAACCCTGCCAGGGGACTGGGCTAGGTTTCCAGGTCCCCGTGGTGAGTAAAAATAGCAAGTTGAAAAATAGCAAGNCAGTGGGTTAAAGCCTCTGCTTTCGGCTCAGGTCATGATCTCAGGGTCCTGGGATCGAGGCCCGCATCGGGCTCTCTGCTCAGCAGGGAGCCTGCTTCCCCCTCTCTCTCTGCCTGCCTCTCTGCCTCCTTGTGATCTCTCTCCCGCTGTGAAATAAATAAATAAAATCTTAAAAAAGAAAAAAAGAAAAATAGCAAGCTGTATTTAGTTGGTTAGTTGTATATGGTATGGGGAAAAGAGAGAGATACAACATCACACACACACACACACGCACATGCACACACACACATACATCTGTGTGTAACTTAACAGAAAAAGATCTGAACGTGTCAGTTGTCAGAAAGAGCAGGGTGGAGGGGGTGGGGGACAGAAGGGACTGTTTCCTGATCTACGATGTTCTCTTTCCTTCTCTCTCTCTCTCTCGTTTTAATATTCTATTTTATGTTTTTAAAGATTTTATTTAAAAAAATTTATTTAGGGTGCCTGGGTGGCTCAGTTAGTTAAACGACTGCCTTCAGCTCAGGTCATGATCCTGGAGTCCCGGGATCAAGTCCCACATTGGGCTCTCTGCTCAGCAGGGAGTCTGCTTCTCCCTCTGATCTTCTCCCCTCTCATGCTTGCTCTCTCTCTTATTCTCTCTCTCTCACATAAATAAAAACTTAAAACAAGTAAAGATTTTATTTATTTATTTATTTATTTGTCAGAGAGAGAGAGAGAGAGAGCACAGGCAAGGGGAGCGGCAGGCAGAGGGAGAAGCAGGCTCCCTGCTGAGCAAGAAGCCCAGTGCAGGACTCCATCCCAGGACCCTGGGATCATGACCTGAGCTGAGAACAGAGGCTTCACCAACGGAGCCACCCAGGTATCCCTCTCTCTCTTTAATAGGAAAAAATATTCATGTGGGTAATTAAAACTCTATTTAAAAAAATAGATTTAGGGGCACCTGGCCCAGGATCGATCCCCATGTGGGGCTCCTTGCTCAGCTAGGAGGCTGCTTCTCCCTCTTCCTCTGCCTGCCGCTCCCCCTGCTTGTGCTCTCTCTGTCAAATAAATAAATAAAAATCTTAAAAAGAGGGGCATCTGGGTGGCTCAGTGGGTTAAAGCCTCTGCCTTCAGCAGGTCATGATCTCGGGGTCCTGGGATTGAGCCCCACATCGGGCTCTCTGCTCAGCAGGGAGCCTGCTTCCTCCTCTCTCTCTGCCTGCTTGTGATCTCTCTCTCTGTCAAATAAATAAATAAAATCTTTTTAAAAAATCTTAAAAAGAAAAGAAATAGATTTCACGCGGAACCCTCGTGCACAGTTGGTGGGAAAGTGAATTGGTGCAGCCACTACAGAAAACAGTACAGAGGTTCTTCAAAAAATTAAGAATAGAAATACCATATAAGTCAGGAATTCTACTGCTGGGGATTTCCCCAAAGACGACAAAAACACTAATTACATAAGATATATGCATCCCTATATTCATCGCAGCATTACTTACAGCAGCCAAAGGGCACCTGCCGGCTCAGTCGTTAAGCGTCTGCCTTCCGCTCGTGTCATGATCCCAGGGTCCTGGGATCGAGTCCCACATCGGGCTCCCTGCTCAACGGGAAGCCTGCTTCTTCCTCTCCCACTCCTCCTGCTTGTGTTCCCTCTCTTGCTGTGTCTTTCTTTGTCAAATAAATAAATAATCTTTAAAAAATAAAAGAATAAAATAAAATACTTACAGCACCCAAGATATGGAAGCAAGCTACGTACCCATCGACAGTTGACTGGATAAAGGTGTGGCGTATATATACGGTGGAATATTACTCAGCTGAAAAGAATAAAATCTTAACTTTTTTAAAAAAGATTTTATTTATTTATTTGAAAGAGTGAGAAAGACCACAAGTAGGCAGAGACGCGGGCAGAGAGAGNAATAAATAAATAAAATCTAAAAAAAAAAAACTACTGGTAAGTGCAATAGCACCAATGAGTCTCAAAAAAAAAAAAAAGGATTATGCTGAGTGACAGAGGCTAGACACTTTTGAATGAAGTTCTAGGGCTGACATAGCTGATCAGCCCACAGGAACTGGGAACTGAACGTGGATCAGTGGTTGCCCTTGTGGGTGCTAGGGCCTCTGGGGCAGCTTCCAGGGATGGGGGAGGAAGGGGGGACAGGAAGCAAGACTGTGGTTACACAGGTGGGTTCAGTTTGTGGCAATCACTTGACTTCTGCCCGTTCTTTTTTTTTTTTTTTAAAGATTTTATTTATTTATTTTGACAGAGATCATGACCTGACCTGAAGGCAGAGGCTTTAACCCACTGAGCCACCCAGGCGCCCAAAATCTCGGCATTCTTGACGGCATGCACGGACCTAGAGGGTATTATGCTAAGGGAAATCAGTCAGAGAAAGGCAAATACCATGTGATTTCTCTTCCATGTGGCATCTCAACAAAGGCACAAACAAAAAAATCGAAACAGAATGATAAATACAGAAACAGGTGTTGGCCAGAGGGGGAAGAGTGGTACACGGGGGACATAAGTGAAGGGGGTTAAGAGGTACAAACTTCCAGTTATGAAATACCTACGTCACAGGGATTAAAAAGTACAGCCCAGGGAATATACAGTCAGTACGATCATAATGACATTAGACAGTGACAGATGGCAACGACACACTTATTGCGTAAGTTACAGAATTGCCGATTTGCTGTGTTGTGCAGCGAAGCCAATATAACATTGTCAAGGACACTTCAATTAAAAAAAAAATCATAAAATTAAAATATATTTTAAAAATGGTGTTAATGGGCGCCTGGGTGGCTCAATTGGTTAAGCGACTGCCTTCGGATCTGGTCATGATCCCCGAGTCCCGGGATCGAGTCCCACATCGGGCTCCCAGCTCCATAGGGAGTCTGCTTCTCCCTCTGACCTCTCCTCTCTGATGCTCTCTCTCTCTCTCTCTCTCTCTCTCAAATAAATAAGTGAAATCTTAAAAAAAAATTGTGTTAATCAGGCCGGTCACGAATGGATAAATGCTGTCTGATTCCACTCATATGAACACCCTAGAGGAGTCAAATTCAGTGAGACAGCAAGTAGTTGGCGGGTGCCAGGGGCTACAAAGGGGCAGGGGAAGGAGGGCTTAGGGTTTAACAGCCCAGAGTTTCAGTTTTTCGAGATGAAAGGAGTTCTGGAGAAGGATGGTGGTAAGGGCAGCCCGATGCTGTGAATGTGCTCATGTCTCTGGATTGTACACTTGAAATGGATAAATGGTAAAGTTTATGTTAGGTAGATAAAGTTTTTTTTAAGGATTTTATCTATTTATTTGACAGAGAGACTCAGCGAGAGAGGGAACACAAGCAGGGGGAGTGGGAGAGGGAGAAGCAGGCTTCCCTCTGAGGAGGGAGCCCCATGTGGGGCTCCATCCCAGGACCCTGGGATCACGATCTGAGCCACCCAGGTGCCCCTAAATAGATTTTTAAAAACAGGGTGCAACACAGCTGTAACAGGGGAGCATGGGACAGTGGAGAGAGCCCAGAGGAGGGACGTGATCTGGACATGGATTGAGAGATCAGAGAAGGCTTCCTGAAGAGGAGACCATAACAGCTTGAGAAAAAACCGAAGAAAGCAAAGAGGAGCAGGCATTGTGCACTGTGCGGTTAGGTGCTGGAGGAAAGAGAGAAAGAGAGAGAGGAACTGAAATTTAGGAAGTCAGTGTGTCTGGGCAGTGGGTTCAAGAGGTGGTGGCTCATGAGAGAGGTCAGCTCGCGTTGTTTCTCACTGTATTGGCCCCAGCAGCTCAAGGGCAATGGGAGCCATGGGGGATGTGAGAGTGAGGGAGTGTCAGACCATGCCCTTGAGTAACTTGGAGAAGGGACTGAAGGGGGTGCCTAGAGGCAGAGTGGTGGAGTCCCAGAGGGGAGGCTGGGGCGGGCTCTAGGCATCTAGCAGGAACTGGGGCAAGGCCACAGCCTCTAGGGACTTTGCAGCTGAGGTGGGCCCCTAGGCACACACAGCAGCTCTGTTCTCTGACCCCACCGAAGCTTTCGGGTTCATGCATTTTTTAGCCAAACAGACCTTGAGTTTCAGATTCCAGGACTCTGAGCCCTAGCTTTTGGGTTCTATTTACTGCCTGAAAAACATCTCGGGGACCCAGGAGGTTCAGTGATGGCGGGCTGGGGCAAGGGCCTGGCTGCATTCGCCACCCCCCGGGTCACCTTCTGAGCAGGGGGCAGGTGGGAAGGAGAGGAGAGTGGCAGTACCCCCCCTGTTTTGAGCAAAGACAGCATGAAACCTTGGACTGTGCAGAGCTGGAATTCCAGTTCCACCACTGCTGACTGCGTGACTTTGTCCAAGTCAGTCCGTTGCTCTCCTCCCCTGGGCAATACTATCTGCCAAACGGAGATAAGAGGCCTCCCTCACTCAAGGCATTGTTTCTAGAAGGATTCCCACAGGGGAGACATTTAGGGCAGGGCCTGGGTATGGTGGTATGGTGAGCGCCCCGCGGGCGTGAGCTATTGTTGGTAATAGGAATTGTACCTGGCAATGCTGCGGAGCAGTTGGGAGTGGGTGGGGATTGAGCTCTTGACCGCCAGGACTCAAATTCTGGCCCAACTGCCTCACAGCTGTGTAGCCCTGGGCAAGTGGCTTGGCCTCTCTGGGCCTCTGCTTCTTCCAATGTAAGAAGACTTGAAAGGTCTTCCCCTCGGGTCCTGAATTATCAGGAAAAGCAAGGCTGGGAAGACCAGAGTCAAACAGCAAAAATAAACAAATAAACAAACAAATAAATAAAAGACTTGAAAAAGAAAATCGGAGACAGAGAGAAGTATCAGGAGAGACATGCTCAGCAAGTGTGCCCTTGGGCCGGGCTGCTGTGGCTGTGATGTCATCCTCGTCAGAGGCGCGTGGGGGGGCAGTGGGTAGTTCTGATAGCAGCGGGCGCTGTCCTCGCCTCCCTCCCTCGAGTCCCCTGTCGGGACACCCACCCCACCCCCAGAGCCTGGTAAATGTGTGCGGCTGGGTTTGCAGAAGGAAGGAAGGATGAGGCCTGGGCAAGCTAGGTGTCCAGTCCTCCACCCCACCCCCACTCCCAGGCTCTTCGGGACCCTCCTTCTATCTAGCGGAATCAGTTCCGGCCAGGCTAAAGGCCAGTTTCTCTTTCCTTCTCCTGCTCATCCCGCTAGGAGGGCGGACAGTTGCCGGGTCTGTAATAGGTGATGTGCAGGGAGCGTGGGTGCTGTGCCCGGCCGTGAGCGAAGCCTGAGGGGGTGGCACCAAGACTCTTATGCCCATTTAACAGAAGGGGAGACTTAGGCACAAGGGGCAAGAGGTGCCATCACTAGCTGGGTGGCTCAGAGCCAATGGAGGAGTCAGGATTCAAAGTAGCCACCTGTGTCCTTTTTGTTTTCTTTTTCTTTTTCTTTTTTTTAAAGATTNGGTCTGTAATAGGTGATGTGCAGGGAGCGTGGGTGCTGTGCCCGGCCGTGAGCGAAGCCTGAGGGGGTGGCACCAAGACTCTTATGCCCATTTAACAGAAGGGGAGACTTAGGCACAAGGGGCAAGAGGTGCCATCACTAGCTGGGTGGCTCAGAGCCAATTGAGGAGTCAGGATTCAAAGTAGCCACCTGTGTCCTTTTTGTTTTCTTTTCTTCTCTTTTTAATTATTTATTTGAGGGAGAGAGAAAGAGCAGGAGAAGGGAGATGGAGAGGGAGAAGCAGACTCCCCACTGAGCTGGGACCGCCCTGCCCCCCATGGGCTTGATCCCAGGACCCTGAGGTCATCATGGGAGCCAAAGGCAGACGCTTAACTGACTGAGCCCCCCAGGCGTCCTTCCCTTGCCTTCTTTTTTTTTTTTTAAGATTTTATTTATTTATTTGACAGAGAGAGAGAGATTACAAGCAGGCAGAGAGGCAGGCAGAGAGAGAGGAAGAAGCAGGCTCACTGCCGAGCAGAAAGCCCGATGCGGGACTTGATCTCAGGACCCTGAGATCACGACCTGAGCTGAAGGCAGAGGCATTAACCCACTGAGCCACCCAGGCACCCCTTCCCTTGCCTTCTTGATCAGAGATGATCACGATCGAGATGATTAAGATGATCTTCTGTCATGATCAGAGGTCATCTTTTTTTTGGTTTTTATGTTGTGTGCCTCTCACCCTCCCTTGAGAAGAGCAGTGGAGGGGCTTGGTCTGTTTGCCATCCATAGTACAGGGGATGCTTGATAAATACTCATTCACTGCATGAATCAGCAGCGGCAGCGGCAGCATTACCAGAACGAAAGCAGCCTCCATATGTTCAGTCTAGCACACAGAAAGTGCTCAATAAATGTTTGTTGAGGGTCCAGCAAACAGAAGGTGCTCAATAAGTGTTTGTTGAGTGAATAACTTTATAATAATAACTTTATAATCACAATAATGATGACCATTGATCTTTGCCACATTCTATCAACATCTTCGTGTCACATAACAGGAGCTTATAAATACTTTTTTGGAACGAATAAGAGTAACATTAGGAATAATAATAAAAGCAGTTACATTTGTTCTGCTCTGAGTTCTACCCACAGTTCCTCAGTGAAAGAATGTACTAGTCAGTAAATATCTGAGTGAAAGAATATATTAATTAGTAAATAGTTATTTTTTTTAAGATTTTATTTATTTGACACACAGAGAGAGATCCCAAGTAGGCAGAGAGGCAGACAGAGAGAGAGAGGAGGAAGCAGGCTCCCTGCTGAGCAGAGAGCCCGATGCAGGGCTTGATCCCAGGACCCTGAGATCATGACCTGAGCCAAAGGCAGAGGCTTTAACCCATTGAGCCACCCAGGCGCCCCAGTAAATAGTTATCGTATGAATGAATGAATGAATGAAAGCATGCATGATTTGCACAAATGTACTTTTGTTACTCCCCTCCCCACCGAGCTGGACAGATATTACTGAGCCCCGGTGTGGGGCACTGGGGACACAGACATAAACAGGACAACACCTCTGGTCCATTGGGGCTGGTGTGCTTGTGGGAGAGACGGAAGAGGAACCAGATGAATGGTTGAAGGGGTGCATGGGTGGAGATGGACGGGTGAGTGGGCGGATGAGCGGGTCGGGGGTCGGGGGAGTGAGTGGCTGGCTGGCGGGCTGGCTGGACCAGGGGGTGGTCGGTTGCTCCGGAGACTCCTCCCATCAGCCCTCCTGGGTGCAAAGGGAAAGTGAGGCGGGGCAGCTGTCCCCTCCGAAGCCCCGCCCCGCAGTCTTCCCCGCGTCGGCCAACAGCGCGCTCACCTGGCGGCCTCCCCTTTAAGACGCTCTCACCTGGGCGCTCACCTGCGCGGGGCCGCTTCCGCAGGAAGAAGGAAGCGGCGCCGCCGTCGCCTCCTGGCGCTCCCTCCCCGCCTCCCGGGTCCGCCGGCCGCCACCATGTCCGCCTCGGCTGTCTTCATCCTCGACGTCAAGGGCAAGGTGGGCCGGGCGCGGGGGATGGGGGGGGGAGGACAGGTGAGGCTGCGCTCCCCTGGAGTCAGGGGCGGCCCCTGCTCGCGGGCGGGGAGGCTCCAGAAAGCTCTGGGAGCGTGGGAACACCCCTCCCCCAATCCCTGGAAGTCCCGGGTCGAATCCCACCTCCACTGTTAACCAGCCGTGTGCCGCGGGCCGGGGGGTTGGCCTCTCTGAGCCTCAGTCTCCCTGTCCCTAGCAATGGGAATAACAGAGGTCGCCTCCCAAGAAGAATGAATACAGCGGGACGAGTGTAAACTTCTTAGCACAAGAACCCTGCTGCAAACAGGAGGCGCTCGGTCCGTTGAAATTATTTCCATCACCATCTCTTCGGTCATCCACACGATTCCTATGTGGGGAAGACAGCAGGGGCAGGAGACCCTCATTCCCGTTTGGGGCTGCCTTGTCCCTTTCTGAAGCCCCCTCTCCTTCGCCTTGTCGTTTCCTATCAATAAAAACGGTGGCAGTGAAAGCTAAGGTGTTTGAGGACCCGGCTCTGCACCGCGGTGGTTCTCAGTCCTGGACTAAACCAGCTCAGGAAGTAGGTACTGTTAGTATCGAGTGCTTGCTGCCTGCCGGACAGCCGCTGTACGGGTATCATGTCCCTCTTTCTTTCTAGAATCTTCCTTTTTTCTTTGCTTCCTTCCTCCTTTCCTCCCCACGCTTCCCTTCCGTTGTCCCCACTTCACCAGTTTGGTGCCTGTGAAGCCCTGGGCAAGAGCAGGAATGCTGGACCCGGGTGTCTTGGTTCAGTTCCTGGTTTCCCCACCTGTTAAGAGATGTGGTTCACACCTCGGGGAAGGGGTCCCCAACCTTCAGGTGAAGACACATGAAGATGGTGATGCTGCCCACTCCACAGACTGCAGTGGATCCAAATCAGTTAGCAAACATCCAGTCTGTAGTAGGACATGGCTGGTCCGCACTGAGGACTCTGGACACGTTTGCTGTTGTTATCACGCACCCATTTTACAGAGGAGGAAACTGAGGCACAGAGCGGCAGAGTCGTGCCCCTGCCTGGCAGCCAGGAAGTAGAGTCGGAATCAGGCACTCTGCTGCCCCCGGATGAAGGGGCCCAGACCCCAGCGGTGACCGGGCCTTCTCTGCTCACCCTTAGCCCCTGATCAGCCGCAACTACAAGGGTGACGTGGCCATGAGTGAGATCGAGCACTTCATGCCTCTACTCATGCAGCGGGAGGAGGAGGGCGCCCTGGCCCCACTGCTGAGCCATGGCCGGGTCCACTTCCTGTGGATCAAACACAGCAATCTCTACTGTATCCAGCCCCTAGCTGGGTTCCTAGGCCGGGGGTGGGGCAGGGTGGTGGCGGCTCAGGCCCAGTGAGGGTGGATTGAGGACAGAAGTTGCACAGCACTTCAGTGGCTCGGGTTGGGGAGGGATGGACAGGGTGAGGTTTTCGGATCCGTGCTCCATCTGAGATCTCCAAAATGGCACCTTCTCCTTAACTTTGCTGCCCACAGTGGTGGCCACCACACTGAAGAACGCCAACGCCTCCCTCGTGTACTCCTTCCTCTACAAGACGGTGGAGGTAGGTTCTGGCTTCCCACTGGCCAGCTGGTCTGTCCGTCCACTCGATTTGCCCTTCTCTTTCAGGATCCATTTCTCCTCGGAAGCTTCCCCTGACTTCCATCAAAGCCCCATCTCTGTGTTCTCATTAGCTGCTCGGGGTCATCTCTCCCTGTAGGGCAAGGACCAGGGAGGTTTCCAAGACAGTGCACTGCTCAGATCTGAGCCAGAGAAAACTGCGTTCCAGTCCCAGGCGTGCCCCCCCCCCACTCCCTGGCTGTGTGAACTTGAGCAAGTCACTTCTCTCAGTGTCTCTAAACGGGGAGTTACAACAAGTCCTACCTCGGGGCCCAGAACAGTGCTTAGTATACAGCAAGTGCTCAATAACAGTTTGGTATTGGTAGCCTTAGTATTGTTTATAGAATCAAATAGTAATTTAAGTGCTTGCTAGATGCTATTCTCAGTGACTGAGAAAGTGTCCAGTAAATACTTTTCAACAAACAAGGAATGTGTATTGATCTGTCCCCTGCTAGGCAAAGAGGGGACACAGCTGTGCATAAGACAGGCACAGTCCCTGCCTGTCCCGAGGAGTCAAAGGGCACGAAGGAGGTGCAACGGGACATTATGAGAACCAGTGACTGGGGTGCTAATCTCACCTTGACACTCAAGGGGGAGGAGGGATGGTCGTGGCTTCACTGAGGAGGTGACATTTGAGCTCAGTCCTGAATGACAAGAAGCCCACAGTTAGGAGAATGCCCCAGGCAGAGGGGACAGCATATGCAAAGACTCCGAGGTGAGAGCAGAGAAAAGGCCAGTGGGGCTGGAGCAGAAAGAGGGATGGAGGGTTTTTCAAATGTCTGATGACTGATAGGTTCTCTGCTGTGGTTATGCCAACGACTTCCCAGAGGCTCTGAACTTGGGGGTCCCAAACCCCTAAAGCTTGTGGACTCCCTGAATTTTTAATGTCCCAGGGTTGGTATGCAGTAGGCACTCAATAGTTGTCTGTTGGGTTGCTGGCTGGATGAGTGAGGCTCCAGCCACACCTCTGCTGGTGTCTGTTTCCCCCGCACCTCCTAGGTGTTCTCTGAGTACTTCAAGGAGCTGGAGGAGGAGAGCATCCGAGACAACTTTGTCATCGTCTATGAGCTGCTGGATGAGCTCATGGACTTTGGCTTCCCACAGACCACCGACAGCAAGATCCTGCAAGAGTGAGTGGGCCATGGGGGCAGCCACTGGGGGAGCCGCTCATGGCAGGAAGTGTCCCTGGGTCCAGCTGCTCATCGCCCTGGCCCCCTGACAGGTACATCACACAGCAGGGCAACAAGCTGGAGACCGGCAAATCTCGGGTGCCACCCACTGTCACCAACGCTGTGTCCTGGCGCTCCGAGGGCATCAAGTACAAGAAGAATGAGGTCTTCATTGATGTCATAGAGTCTGTCAACCTGCTGGTGAGCTCCCCCTTCCCCCACTCCTTCCACGGCCTGGGGGCAGCAGAGGAGCCCCTGTGCTTGTTGACCCCGGTTTGTGCATCTTCAGGTCAATGCCAACGGCAGCGTCCTGCTGAGCGAGATTGTGGGCACCATCAAGCTCAAGGTGTTTCTGTCGGGAATGCCAGAGCTGCGGCTTGGCCTCAATGACCGCGTGCTCTTTGAGCTCACTGGCCGTAAGCATCTGGAGCAGGGGGCACAGGAGGGAGCAGACCTTAAGGGACCCAGAGAACTGCAGCCTGTTCTAAAAATAAGCTCTCGAGTGCCCTCTGCTGGTCACGGCCAGTGCTGCGGCTGCTGGCTCATTGACGCAAACAGTGCTTCATTATTGGGTGTCTGGCTCAAGTACAAGGGTGAAAAAGACAAATAACTGTCCTTGTGGAGCTGACATTCCAGTGGGAGTAGGAGGACGGAATACCATCCTATTTAAAAACCTGACAGCAAGGGCCACATTCCCTGGGTTCAAATCCTAGCTTTGCCCCTCTGCTTCTGGCCAGCTGGGTGACCCCCACCAAGTTACTCATCCTCTCTGGGCCTCAGTTTCCTCACCTGTAAAATGGCAGGTAACGGCAAGTGGTAGGTGGGGAAGGCACGGCTAGCGACCTGGGGTAGGTCTCTGGCCCAGGCCTCCAAAGTCACTCCCCTGCCCGCTCGGCTCTGAGTTTCAGGGAGCAAGAACAAGTCCGTGGAGCTGGAGGATGTGAAATTCCACCAGTGCGTGCGGCTCTCTCGCTTTGACAATGACCGCACCATCTCCTTCATCCCACCGGACGGCGACTTTGAGCTCATGTCCTACCGTCTCAGCACCCAGGTCAAGCAGGGTAAAGCCCCACTGCAGGGGGTGAGAGATGATCCCAGAACGTCCAAGAACTCCCATTCTGCTGTCTACAGGTCAAGCCATTGATCTGGATTGAGTCCGTCATTGAGAAGTTCTCCCACAGCCGCGTGGAGATCATGGTCAAGGTAGGCCCAGGAGAACCATTGTAGTACTTGATCTGCCCCTTCCCGTAATCACCAGCCTAACTCCCTCTCTCCCACCCTCCCTGGCTCCTTGCTCCCCTCCAGCCATGCTGGTCTCCTGCCTGGTTCTCAAACATGTCAGGCACAGTTCCCTGTAGGGGCTTTGCATTGGCTCTTCCTTCTGCCTGGGCTGCTGTTCCAGCAGCCATGCCCACAGCTTCGGTTCCCACCCTCTCCCACCCCCTCTGGTCCCTGCTCTGCTGACCATCGCATCTACTTCTCCCCAGTGTGGATTTCTTTTCCCCAGTGTCAGGCATGTACTAGGTTCTCAGTGTAAATGATGGACCAAGTATTTGCTGTTCATGTTATGATTTTAATGGAGCCTCTACTTTGTAAGGGATCTAAGGGACAAGAGGGAAGAAATAAAAGATAAGGTGTCCTCAGGAGCTTGCAGGCCAGATGGGGAGACAGAAAAACCATGAGCAAATCCTGGCAAAATAGGTCTCTAATCTTCCCCACTTCACACTCCCTCCACTGCATCTGCCCTGGTCTCCCAGCTCCTGTCCTCACCCCCTACTGCCTGTTCCCATAGAGAGCACCTTCGAGCACTTCATTCTGGCTGTGTCCTCTTCTGCCTATAACCTTCCATGGCTCCCACTTTATCAAGTCCTGGCAGCCCACAGGGCCCTGCGACAGTCTGCCCTGTTACCTCCCTAGCTTTGCCTCCCTCCGCTGTCTCCCTCCCTCCCTCCGTTCCAGCTATATTGGGTTCCACTTTATTCACACCAAGCACAGTCCTACCTAAGGGCCTTTGCACTGGCTGTTCCCTTTGGATCGTACCCCATCTCTGCTCCAGATATCCACATGACTCCTTCCCTCATCTCCTTCAGTTTTTTGCTAAATGTCACCGCCTCAGAGGCCTTTCCTGATTTCCCTATTTAAAATTGCAAGCCCTGGGATGCCTGGATGGGTCAGTTGGTTAAGCAGCTGCCTTCAGCTCAAGTCATGATCCCAGGGTCCTGGGATCAAGTCCCACATCGGGCTCCTTGCTCGGCAGGGAGCCTGCTTCTCCCTCTGCCTCTGTCTGCTTGTGCTCTCTCTCTGACAAATAAATAAATAAAATCTTTAAAAAAATAAAATAGAGTTGCAAACCCCCATGGGGTGCCTGGGTGGCTCAGCCGGTTAAGCGTCTGCCTACAGCTCACGTCACGATCCCAGGGTCTTGGATCAAGCCCGACATTGGGCTCCCTGCTCAGTGGGGAGTCCGCTTCTCCCTCTCCCACCGGTCTTCCCCACCCCGCTCATGCTCTCTCTCCGTCATTCTCTCTCAAATAAATAAAATCTTTAAAAAAATAAAAAGAAATTGCCACCCCCTATCATTCCCCACCTCCCTCTTTGCTCTGTTTTCCCCCATGACTTAACATCAACTGACGTGTTTTATTTACTTTCATGTCAAATATGTATACATACATGTAATATTTAGATGGTTTTTAAATTTTTTTTAATTTTATTTTTTTTAAGATTTTATTTATTTATTTGACACAGAGAGAGATCACAAGTAGGCAGAGCCACTTTAACCCACTGAGCCACCCAGACACCTCTTAAGATTGATTATTAAGTAGTCTCCACACCCATCCTAAGGCTCAAATTCACAATCCAAAGATTAAGAGTTGCATGGTCCGGGGCACCTGGGTGGCTCAGTGGGTTAACGCCTCTGCCTTCAGCTCAGGTCATGATCTCAGGGTCCTGGGATTGAGCCCCACATCGGGCTCTCTGCTCGGCAGGGAACCTGTTTCCCCCTCTCCCTCTGCCTGCCTCTCTGTCTACTTGTGGTCTCTCTCTCTGTCAAATAAATAAATAAAATCTTAAAAAAAAAAAAAAAGAGTTGCATGTTCCACTGACCAAGCCAGCCACACGCCCTGCCGCCCACATTTTAAACCATAAATATTTTGTTCTGCCGGTTTCTGATCATATCAGTGGACTGACTAGCTTTGTTTGCGTACGATTGATTTGAACAGGAGTCCCAGGAGCTGTAGTTTCGTGCCTCCCTTTCTTCTCTTTCTGCCTTTTTTTTTTTTTTAAAGATTTTTATTTATTTATTTGACAGAGAGAGAGATCACAAGTAGGCAGAGAGGCAGGCAGAGGGAGAGGAGGAAGCAGGCTCCCCTCCAAGCAGAGAGCCCGATGCGGGCCTCGATCGCAGGACCCTGAGATCATGCCCTGAGCCGAAGGCAGAGGCTTAACCCACTGAGCCACCCGGGCGCCCCTCATGCATCCCTTTCTACAGCTGTAGAATATCCCACCGTAGGGATATTTTCTGTTCCTTCTCTTGCATGGATTGTTCCAATTCTTGGCCACTGTAGTTCTTGTCATGAACAGCTCTGCGCACGTCTCCCGGGGTCCTAAACAAGAGCTTCTCCAGAATTTAGAGTCAAACCTCTTTTACAGATGGGGAAGCTGAGGTTCAGAGGGGTGCAGATGTCCCCTATCTAGGAAGGAGGGTGGACCTACTTTGAACCTGGGTCTGCCTGGCTCGAGTCCCTGTTTTTCTTTCTTTTTTTTTTTCTTTTAAGATTTTATTTATTTGTCAGAGAGAGAGAGAGCACAAGCAGGCAGAGTGGCAGGCAGAGGCAGAGGGAGGAGCAGGCTCCCCACCTAGCAAGGAGCCCGATGCAGGACTTGATCGCAGGAATCTGGGATCATGACCTGAGCCGAAGGCAGCTGTCTAACCAGCTGAGCCACCCAGGCGTCCCATCAAGAGTCCCTGTTTTTCAATATGACTTTGTTCCCTGGTCTCAGGGTGTCAGGGAAGCTGGATTGGAAGGTGAATGACTGGGCATCAGGGACGGTCTTGACACCCCTCAGTAGAGGATAAGGGGCTATTAACGTTGACACTTCCTGGAAAGAATATTCCCTCTGGTTTACTTCAAAGTCCTCTGCCCCTGATCCAACCTCTCAAACATCTCTCCCAAAATTCATCAATAGTGGTAGTAATCATAATACTAGCTATTGCATACAGAACACTTAAAATCCCTGTATTCAAAGTCTGTCCCATGTCACGTGCTGGATACAGATGATATAACTTATTCAATTACTGGTAAGCAAGGCGTGCGATCCTTGACAACATGAGCTCGATCCAAGTCCCTGCTGTGCCAGGTACCAGCTAATTGACTTTGACAAAATGCCTCATTCTCCTCATCTGTAAAATGGACATCAAGGATGGATCTTACGTTAGGGAATTAGAGGACCAAGTGGTTGACTCGGGGCCCAGCATGGTCTAGGAGCTCATTAAATGCCAGCTTTCAAGCGAAAACTTCGTGATGGCCATTATTTGCATTTTGGACCAGGCAAGGGTGTAGGACACTTTGCAAAAAGAAGGCACTAAGAACAGAGCCTCTGGAGTCTCCCGTGGGTGTGACACCCCTCCCCAGCTCTGCCACGTGTTGGCTGTGCGTCTCCATTTTCTCATCTGTAAAATGGGCAAGCTGATCGTTCCCACTTCAGGATTGTGGAGGCTCGCCCCGAGGTCGTGCGGGGAAAGGGCTTGCTGAATATTTGCACAATGCAGGAGTGGACTCTTCACACCCCACACCCTCTCCCCTGACAGGCCAAGGGGCAGTTTAAGAAGCAGTCAGTGGCCAATGGCGTGGAGATATCTGTGCCCGTGCCCAGTGATGCCGACTCCCCAAGGTTCAAGACCAGCGTAGGCAGTGCCAAGTACGTGCCGGAAAAGAATGTCGTTATTTGGAGTATTAAGTCTTTCCCGGTGAGTACTGGGGGCCGGGAGTGGGATCTGAGGGACCTGCCCCTGCAGCTTGCAAGCAAGACAGAGAACAAATCAGACACCCGTGTGTGTATGCACGTGGTTATCCTTCAGGGGTAATAAAGCTGGAAACCAGGCCAGCGTGGTGGTTAAACTCCCCGCCTCCCAGGTCTTGAGGGAATCAGCCCTGGGTTCAAGTTCTCCACCCTTGCCTCTCTTAGCTAGACAGCCTTAGAAAAGCCACTTCCCTTCATGGAGCCTCTGTTTGCCCATCTGTGAAATAGACAGGATCACGTTACCCTCATCTTTGGGCTGCTGGAGGATTTGGCTAGTCCCTGCGAATAGGATTGGGGGTGGGGGTCCATCAGGGCCTGGAAAATGGGGAGATGGTCATCAGAAGCCCTCTGACTAGGCTTTATAGTTAGCAGCTTGGGCTGTATCTGGTCTGAAATGGACAAAAAACAGAGCCTGCTCTGGGGGCTGCCGGTGGAGGGAGGGTCTGGGGCAGAGAGAGGCCTCTTCGTGTGTCTGATGCCGCCATGTGCCCTCAGGGGGGCAAGGAGTACCTGATGCGTGCCCACTTTGGCCTCCCCAGTGTGGAGAAGGAGGAGGTAGAGGGCCGGCCCCCCATTGGGGTCAAGTTTGAGATTCCCTATTTCACCGTCTCTGGGATCCAGGTGAGTGTAGTGAGCAGGTGTCTTCTCTCCTTGGCCTCAGTGGGTTCCCCGTTCTCCTGTCCCTTGGCTCAGGTCACATCTGTTCCCTGGCCTGTGTCACCTCATCCCCACAAACCACCCGTGTCTGCTCCCTTACACCGTGCCATCTCTTTCCCTCTGTCCTGGACCGCCTCCCCGCTCTCCTCCCCACACCGCCCATGCCGCATCTTGGCCCCAGCCCATGTCACCACTCACAGACCGTGTCACCACATTCCCCCCGAGCTGTGTTACATACAGTTCCCTCACCATAGCCAGGCTCCCTGCACAACCTGAGCCACCTTGTTTCATCCCCTTTCAGGTCCGATACATGAAGATCATTGAAAAAAGTGGTTACCAGGCCCTGCCATGGGTTCGCTACATCACCCAGAGTGGCGGTAAGGCAGCCCCGCTCCCTGGGATGCTGGGGTCAAGGGTGACCACCCGAGGGTGGTCTCGGGGCTTTGGCCACACTCTGCCTCGGAGGGCACCACAATTCAATAGGCCTGGCCTCAGTTTGCCCATCTTTAAAATGGGGGCAGTTGCCAGCTCTAGGGTACTGATAGCGTTTGGACAAAGGACTGAACACATACCACCCCCATCTGTACCTGGAGACAAGCATGTTGCTATGGTTACCTTCCCTGTGTTGAACCCCCTTAGCCTCGTTGATCATGAGCCCTGGGATGGAGGATAAATGTGGGAGGGGGCTTTCCCTCTGTTCCCTCGCCCCAATTCCTAGAAGGTCTCTGCTCATTGTTTCCCTGCAGATTATCAACTTCGTACCAGCTAGGAGAGAGAAGTGGTGGGGACTCGGACATGGGGCCTTCCCTCTCCCCAGGCTGGGACTGTAGCCTTGAGAGGGAGGAAGATGGGGGACGTGTGTGCGGGAAGGCCCCCAACTTAGCAGTTTCTTGGTCCCAGCACCCAGCACCTGGCTTCCTCCCTGCCTTTCCCTCCCCACCCAAAGGCTGGGAGGAACAGTCTCCCTACCTCCTTCTGCCTCCGGTCTCCTCCCTCCTCCAATTCTATATGAAGAAATAGAGGAGGGGCTTGAAGCCCCTCCCTCATGAGTGCCTTCTTGCAGCGACCTGCCTTAGGGGTGTCGGGACCCCTCCTTCACAGCTGCTGAGCCCAGAGGCCATGCTGGCCCACTGAGTTTTAGGATGGCATTAAAAAAGAATGAATCTATCTGGTGTGTATATTCTTGGCTGGGGACTAGGAATGCCAGGAACACCCCTGAAGTGCTGGGATGGGAGCCGGCAACACAGATCCCATTGCGAGGCACATCAGAGCCACTGCAGTTTCTTTTCTTTCTTTCTTTCTTTTTTTTTTTTTTAAGATTTTATTTATTTATTTGACAGAGAGAGATCACAAGTAGGCAGAGAGGCAGGCAGGGGGGGGGAAGCAGGCTCCCCGCTCAGCGGGGAGCCCGATGCGGGGCTCGATTCCAGGACCCTGAGATCATGACCTGAGCCGAAGGCAGAGGCTTTAACCCACTGAGCCACCCAGACGCCCGCCACTGCAGTTTCCCCCTCGCTCCAACCCTGTTCCACCAGCATCAGTTTCCCTTGTGGCCGCCAGAGGGCGCCTCTTACAAGCCCGATCATGGCTCTCAGAACCCTCCCACCGTTCCCTCGTGAAAAGTAAAAAGTCAGGTGCTCAGTGCAGTCCACAAGCCTTATCGGCACTCCCCGTCCCTCCGCTTAACCTGTCCTCACCCCTTACCCCCCCCTAGTCCTCACGCTTCCTGTGCACGGCAGGTGTGCTCCCACCTCCCATTGCATCTGTAACGCCCTTCCCCTAGCATGCTTTCCCCCCGTTATTCACGTGGCTCCTTCCCACATCTTCAGGTCTAAAACGTCGGGCGCCTGGGTGGCTCAGTGGGTTAAAGCCACTGCCTTCGGCTCAGGTCATGATCCTAGGGTCCTGGGATCGAGGCCCACATCGGGCTCTCTGCTCAGCAGGGAGCCTGCTTCCTCCTCTCTCCTCTCTCTCTGCCTGCCACTCTGCCTACTTGTAATCTCTTTCGCTGTGTCACATGAATAAATAAAATCTTTAAAAAAAATAAAATAAAATAAAACGTCACCTCCTCGGGGAGGCCCTCCTTGATCTATTTCAACGGCCTTCCTTTCCCAAGAGACTGCCGCTTATCTGTTTCATCACTTCCATCGCGTTTACCACCCTGAAAAGATTTAATTACTGTCTTCTCCCGACCTAAACGGTGGGGGTCCTGCAGCGGGAACCACGTGGCCGGCTCGCTCTCCAGTTGTGCGCCTGGTACACAGAGGGAGCTCAGTAAATGTTTGAAGGCAGACATCTGTAAGGGCCGCCTCCCACCTCGACTCTCGCCTCCCAGGCTCGTCCACGTGGCGGTTGCAGCTGGCAGCGTGAAGTTTCGTCCCCGCCGTGGCATTTGCTGTGCCAGGTTTGGTTCAGTCTGAGCCCGACCGTGCTTCCTTCTCACCCACCCCCTTCCCCCGTTTTATTTTCTTGACGGTGCTGAGCGCCACCTAAAATTACGTAGTTGCCTGAATGTGCGCTCCCCGGCGCCGGGACGGATTCCTGCACACAGTGGGCCAGTGAATGAAATAAAGCGCTCCGCACATACTAAGGGCTAATAAATGTTTATCGCGTGACCGAACGGTGAAACTCCAGACCGGACTGCCCGCGCTACCCTGCGCCTGACCTTTCTCCCGCGGGTCAGTTAAACCGGCTCCCTTTCCCGCCCGCCCGGCGAGTTTGAAAACCGAAAACCCCGCCATTGCCGGCGCTCCACCGGTCGCCGCGGCTCGGCCAATCAGGAGCGGCACCGCCCAGGTCGGAGCGTAAAACTCCCCCGGCGACGCGCGGCCATTGGCTGCGCTGGCTGCGTGGGCGGGGCGCCGCCGGGTCGCGCGCAGGGCCGTGCGGCCGAGCTACAGTGTAACGAGTTCGTAAGAAAACAAATCCGCAGCATTCGGGGCGGGGCCTCCAGCGCGCAGACACCGCCCCCTGACGGCCAGCTTGGCAGCCGCCGCGACACCGCCTCAGAACAAACGTCGAGGAGGAGGGAGGGTGAGTTGGGGGGAGACCCGGCCCCCAAGGGGCGGGCGCCCGGCCGGGCCGTGCGGGCGGCGGAGGGTTGGGCCGGGCTCCCAGCCCCTGGCGACCCGGCGGTCGACAGGGGGAGGAGCCCGCCGGGAGGACGGGGGTCGCGCCCGAGAGCCGACGGGGGAGCCGGGCCGGGAGCGTCGCGCAGCCGATCTTCCGGCCGCACTGACGGCGCCGGGTGGGGCGGGGGGCTCTGCAGGCTGCCAGGGTCGACATGCTGCTGGAGGAGGTCCGCGCCGGCGACCGGCTAAGCGGAGCCGCGGCCCGAGGCGACGTGCAGGAGGTGCGCCGCCTTCTGCACCGCGAGCTGGTGCACCCCGACGCCCTGAACCGCTTCGGCAAGACGGCGCTGCAGGTGAGGCCCGGCCGGCGCGGAGCGAGGGCGGGGCTGGGACCCCAGACCCTTTCCCTTACGTTTCCTGGTCGCGGTGGTGGCGGACTGGGGGTCCGGTCCTTTTTTTCTAGGCCTGTGTGGCTCCCTGATGCTACCGTTTCGTGGGTGGGTGGTGGATGGGGTTTGGTTGGGGGAGGGGAGGGCTTTCCACCTTCTCTGGAGGATTTCTTATTCTCTGGGTGCGGAGGATTCAGTTTCCCTGGGGAGGTTCTTATTCCGTGGTGTGAGTTCCCCTTCTTTGGATCCTGGTGTCACAGGGATGGCTCATTTCTGGGAGCTTCTGCGCGGTGATCCAGGAAGGAAGGATTCATGTTTCCAGGGGGTCCCCATTTAATGGAGGGTTCTCTGAGCGGTATCCAGTTACTTGGGGAGATCTCCATTCCTGGGTTTGTTTGTTCCCCCGATTCCTGGTATATTAAGAAAAGTCCTAATGGGGACACAGTTAGACGTTTCATGGGCGTCTTTATTCCCTGGGGAATCCCATTTCTTTTCTTTCTTTTTTTTTTTTTTAAGATTTTGTTTATTTATTTGAGACACAGAAAGAGACTACAAGTAGGCAGAGAGGCAGGCAGAGAGAGAGAGAGGAGGAAGCAGGCTCCCTGCCTAGCAGAGAGCCCGATGTGGGACTTGATCCCAGGACCCTGAGATCATGACCTGAGCTGAAGGCAGAGGCTTTAACCCACTGAGCCACCCAGGAACCCTGGGAATCCCATTTCTTAAGAGGGCCACATACCCTGGGGAGCATCCTCACTATATGGGAGGAGCTATTAATTGGAGAAGGGGTTTCAAATTCTCTGGGCATTTCCTTTACCTTCAGTCCGCTGTCAAGTTCGTAGAGGGCAGTTTTTGTTCTATGAGGTTGATCTCCTGAGGGGTTCCATATTTCCTAACAATTTCCCCCACGGGGTGGGGCATGTCTCTGCTTCCTTGGGGAGGGTCTTAGGTCCCTTGAAAACTTCCGCGGGGGCTATTCCCTAGACAATTGTCTTATCCTTAGGGAGTGACCAGTTTCTTGGGGGGGTTCCCCTTCCCAGGAGATGTCTTTCTCTGGGGTATCCATCAGCTGTCTGAGAGCTTGTGTTCTCTGGGGGTTTCTCCATTCTTTAGAAGACCTCTGGTGTTCCTTATTCTTGAATGACCCCTCTCTTCAGTGACCCCCTTTTCCTGGAACCTCTCCCTTGAGGACCCCTTACCCTCGGCCCCCACACAGGTCATGATGTTCGGCAGCCCCACTATTGCCTTGGAGCTCCTCAAGCAAGGTGCCAGCCCCAATGTCCAGGACGCCACCGGCACTACTCCAGCCCATGATGCAGCGCGCACTGGATTCCTGGACACCCTGAAGGTTTTGGTAGAGCACGGTGCTGATGTCAACATGCCTGATGGCACTGGGGCGCTCCCCATCCATCTGGCGGTGCGAGAGGGCCACACGGCTGTGGTCAGCTTCCTGGCTACGGAGTCTGATCTCCATCACAGGGACGCCAGGGGGCTCACGCCCCTGGAGCTGGCACAGGGGCTAGGGGCTCAGGATCTCATGGACATATTGCGGGGGCACACAGTGGTGCTGCTGTGACCGGGGCCACCCACTGCAGCAACAGGGCCCAGCGGGGTTCTGTATCAAGAGAGGAGGGAAGAAACACTTTCTCCCCTCACTTCTGCCCACTGTTGAAAGGGGAGGGGCACCTGTTTGTGGCTTGTTGGTGTTGATTTGTGGGGTGTGTGTGTTTGAGGGACATTTCTCATTTGTTTTTCTCCCCCTTTTGACGTGCTGGGCAGAGAAGGGGTCCTGCAGACAACAGCCATCTAAACGGTTCCGTTTTCTCTGCGCCTCAGATTGAGAGCAGAGCGTTTAAAGCCCCAGCCCCAGAGTGAGGTCATCGCTTCCAGGGCTCCTGGAACCTGGCGACCTTGGCTGGCTTGTACCCAGAGAGAGACCTCAAAGTGTGCACACTGCTTTCAGGCCTGGGGGGAGGGGGGAGAGTTTCAGATCAATCAGAGGGTAGTATGAGTTCATTCATATTTTGTTGGAAGCTTGTTTTCCAGTCTCTTGTACAGCGTTTGAAAAAAGAGATTCTATTTATTAAGCTTTGTGGAAAAAAAATTGTTGTGTGATAACTTAATGTTTTTACCCATTAAATTAAGACTTGTGCATGATCACAGAGCTGGTGGCTTCTGATTTTTGAGTCTGCGATGGAGAGAGCCGCGCGTCCAGTATGTTTGTGTGGGGTCGGAAGAGGGGTCGCAGGTTGTGGATGCTTTGGGGGAGGGGAGAGAGTGGTAATTCCCAGGGTGTCAGAGGTGAGTGAGCTGGGTGGGGCAGCGGTTTACGCTGTCGGAACGGAAGGGAGGCAGGAAACCGCGAGTGGAGAAAGGGCCCCCAGATGTCAGCTGGGCGCCGGGAGCCCCGGGCGGGGAGGGGGTGGGGGTGGGTGGGCGGTGGCTGCAGTCTGACCCGAAGAGGCGTGACCTGCGGGCGGGGATCGTGGTCACACCGCGTAAGGGATCCCGGAAAGCCTGGGGACGGGATTAGGCGCGGCCGGCGAGGCTCCGCCTCCTCTCAGGCTCGTGGGGGCCGGGGTAGCCCCGCCTCCCGGCGGGGGGGAGGGAGAAACCCACTCGCTGCGCGCATGCGCAATGGGCCGCAGAGCCGCCATGCCGGAACCGCGAGGATCCTCTCCTCTTCGGGTCAACGCGGCGTTTGCCGCGCGGTACGGCCGCTACCGGGAGCGCGAGGAGCTGCAACGGCGTGAGTGCGGGACGCATGCGCGCGGGGCGGCGGCACGTGCCGGGTCTTCGGGAAGTGGGGTTCACTTGGTCCTCCGCGCTGATCTGGGGGGTTCCCATCTGTGCCCCGCAGTTAAAGATCGCTACGGGGACCGGGACAGCGGCGGCGATTCCAGCTCTGAGTCTGACTCTAGCGACGAGCGCGTGGTGAGCTTTCTCACCGCGGTGCCGTACATTCGGGAAGCATCCACCTTTTCCCGACCCCGATATTCAGAGGGCGGCTAATCCCCTACCCCATTTCACCCTACGGAAGTTTCCATCCTCCTCTTCCTGATCCCATGAAGGACACACAGCGCCCTCTCCATCCCCAGGGGGTGGCCCAATGCTCCTCTACTTCCCCTCTCCGGCCACCATCCACCTACCCATCCTGATGTGTGAGGTGCGACCGCCGCGTCCACTCTTTCATTCCCAAGAGTTTAACTATTTGTCAGCGTCCGACTCAGCCCCCGAAGTGGGGCATCCCTCTGCCACATGGCGCACTCAGCTTCTCACATCAGCCCCGATCGTCTTGGGGCCTCACTGTGCAGCCCAGTCCTGGCTTGCTGTCCACATATGTCCTCTCTGCTCACCTGCCCCCACCTCAGTCCTTTGTTCCCAGGAAGTATCCTCCCCTTGCCCATTACCTTCCTCTAGCTCAGACCCTGTACCTCTGTGTGGCCCCTCCCAGACCACCCCCACCGAGGGCCCTTCTTCCTCCACCACCTGTTTCACGTCTTCCCACCACCCTTCTTACCCACCCTCCAGCCCCCAACCTGCCTCTGTCCAGCTGGATCACTTCTCCTTCCTCCTAATGTATGCTTCTCCCTCCACGCCCCTCCCTCCACCCTAATTTCCACACCCTCTCCCCCCACCTGCCCTTGTTACTTAGTGCCCCCCAGCCTCCACGAGGGCTCGCACCACCTCTTCTGAAGTCTATCCCCGATCCTTCTCATGCCTTAGGAATTTGACCCCCAGCAAGAGCGTGACTTTTACAGGACTCTCTCCTTGCTGAAGAAGAAGGACCCCCGCATTTATCAGAAGGATGCCACCTTCTATCAGAAAACAGGTCTGGGGCTGCTTCTCCCTAAGACCCGGGTTCCTCATTGCCTTACTGGTTTTCGTGACGGTTTATTGAAGCCTTATGCCATGTATGTTTTATGTTCTGTGCCGAAAGTGCTTAGCGGAGTGTCTTATGTTATTACTTGTTAATAACGACTGTGTGCTCGGCACTGGTCACAGCATGAGTTACTGAATGAGCACGGCCAGCTACTACCAAGTAGTATTAAGTGTGATACTTGAAATCACAGTCTGACCCCGTCCCTGCCCTGTGGGATTCTCCGCCTGGGGAAGGAAGGGGGTTGTGGGTGATGGCAGGTGTCTTCTGGTGACCTGATAGTATCGTCCTTGGAGAGCGAGGAAGCCGAGGAAGCCAAAGAGAAGCAGAAGAAGAGGCGGCCTATGTACCTGAAGGACTACGAAAGGAAGGTTATCTTGGAGAAAGAAGGGTGAGGAGAGATCCTGACTTCCCGCCCCATCTCTTCCCCGAGCCTTCCCAGGGCAGGCGGGGTCTTAGAAGAGGTGGGAAGAAGCTGGTGGTGACTCACCAGGATTGAGGGGACCCCAGAGAATAGGAGGGTCCGTGATCCACCTGCGCCCCGCTGGCCGACTGCTGCTTGTAAGAGTTCCCCACTCTGTGGGGACAGACGAGCCATGGATAGTCTATTCTGAAGCCCCCATTTGTCTTTGCCCAGCAAATATGTTGACGAGGAGAATTCAGACGCAGAGACCTCCGATCAGAGATTCCCGGTAGGTGGGGTGGAGGCTCCGGTTGGGGGCTGAGGGGCCTGGGGCTGGGCCTGAGGCCCACGTTACTCTCTCTGCAGCAGATCTCCTCGAAAAGTTACGTGGAAGAACAGAAACAGCTCAAGGAAAGGTGAGCCTGCACTGGCTGAGTGGCCAGATGGATCGGACTTGAGGCTCTGGGATTGGAACGGCCTGGCCTGGGTTCAAATCCAGCCCTGTGACTTCATGGCTGTGTGCCCTTGGGCACGTCACTTAGTCTTGCTGTGCCTCAGTTTCCCTGTCTGTTAAATGGGGTTGATGATACCCTCTATGTCATAGCATTGCCTGAGCTTGTGGAGGCGAGCCCAGGACTTAGTAAACAGGGTTCATCTCAGGACTGTGGGCAGGGACCAGGCCGCGTCTCCTGAGGCGCATTGTCTTATGTGGGCAGCTTCCGGCCGTTCGTGGAAGACAGCGACGATGAGGACAGTGCCGGGGAAGGTGGCTCTGGGTTGCTGCAGAAACGTGCTCAAACCAGGGAGGAGAAGGTGGGTGCTGGGCCTGGCTAGCTGGGGTTTGGCGGCCGGGAAGGTGTCCCCAGGCCCTCAGTGCTGGCGTCCCCTCAGGCCCGGGAGGATGCAGACTATGTGGAGTGGCTGAAGGGGCAGAAGGAGCTTCACAACCCTGATGCCCTGAAGGAACTGGTGAGTTCTCATGTCTGGTCCGTCCCCAGGCTTTGTCTGGAAACTAGTCCTCGAGGGAGTAGCCGAGAGCCCATGTTGTGAAGGTGGGGGTGTGCCCTGCTCTGGGCGCCGGTTTCTACTTCTGTAAGATGGAGATTGTCCCCCTGCCTTTACGGACTGGCTGTGCAGTTTCAGTTACTTAAGTCCGCGAGGAGCCAAGCCCACCCTCCTTCCCCGCCCACAAGTCCCTGACCTGGGTCCCGTCCCCTCCCTCCTCACCCCCAGACCCACCTCAAGGAGTACTGGAACAACCCAGAGCTGGACGAAGGAGAGCGGTTCCTGCGGGATTATATCCTCAACAAACGCTACGAAGAGGAGGAAGGCGAGGAAGAGGAAGAGGAGGAAGAGGAGGAGGAAGGGTGAGCAGCGTGTTCCCCAGGGGCCTGGAGCCCTGCTAGCCGGAAGGCCAAGAGCACCAGGTGTTTGCTTTTTCACGCAGGTGGTGGCAGAGTTACTGTTCTGTGAGGAAGAGCTGTGGCGTGTGGGCTCTGGGGCTGGGTGGCCCTGTCACTGGACTTTGTGCCTCAGTTTGCCTATCTGTAAAATGGGGCTGCCCCAAACGTAAGGCTCTTGAGAGGATTCCGTGTGTTAATATGGGAGTGCAGGGGCTCGGCTGACCCCCAGCCCTGTCCCATTTTGTCCCTCAGGGGCCCCAGCCTCCCGGTCCAGCTAGCTGTGGACGATTCCTCAGATGAGGGGGAGCTGTTTCTGAAGAAGCAGGAGGACTTTGAGCACAAGTACAACTTCCGCTTCGAGGAGCCAGACTCGGCCTTGGTGTGGGGCTGGGGCTGGGGCTGGGGCTGGGGCTGGGGCTGGGGAGGACCCGGCCCTTGGGAGCCCAGGCCAGGGGAGCCCAGAATCATCTCTGTGGCCCTTCTGGGCTCCCTTGCTGCCCACAGGTCAAGACCTACCCTCGAAGCATCGCGTCCTCTGTGCGCCGCAAGGATGAGCGCAGGAAAGAGAAGAGAGAGGAGACGCGGGAGCGCAAGAGGAGGGTGAGTGCGGGGGGGCTGGGCTGGGGAGGGCAGCCCACCGTGCGGGGAGAGCCCACGCCCCCCTCTCCCCCTGGCATGCCACCCACAGGAGAAAGCGAAGAAGCAGGAAGAGCTCAAGCAGCTGAAGAACCTGAAAAGGAAGGAGATTCTGGCCAAGCTGGAGCGGCTACGGCAGGTCACAGGCAACGAAACCCTGGGTTTTGATGAGCAGGACCTGGAGGATGATTTTGACCCCACCCGGCATGACCAGCTCATGCAGGTGAGGCCCCTGCACCCCACCCAGCCATGCGGTGCTGCTTGGGACACGGCCGTGCAGTCCGTGCTTATTTCCAGGCCGTGTGGCCTCAGAAGAGTGACTTGACGTCTCTGCGCACATGCCTCTGTCTATAAAGTGGGTTCAGCCATACTGTCTACCTCAGGGCTGTTGTAAGGATAGCTCGAGAGAGATGCGTAAAAATTGGCAACGCTCAAGGGACGGGGAGTAGTTGTGTTTCCTTGAAATTTGTTGCCATTAATGTTTATTGTTGGGTTTGAGGTGATGTAGCATCAGGCCACAGAAGCAGGTAATAGGGCTGTATGGGGAGAGCAGTGGGGACCCCGGGAGCCCCAGAGAAACTCCTGACCAAGCCTGGAGGTCAGGGGAGGAGACTGAGGATGCATAGGCTTCAGTTTCTCAGTAAAATAGAGGTAGTTTCTGTTTGTTAGGGGCTTGTGAGAATGCAGTAAGATGCAGCCCGGCATTGGGCATACAGTAGGTGCCTAATAGATGACACAGTTTGCAACATCTGCCTTTGCCAGACGCCCACTGGGTACGGGGTCCTGTCAAGGGCCCCGCAGTTTCAGCCCTCTTGGAGCTCATGGAATGGCAAGAACCAGCCTCGTGGTCGCTGAGCACCAGGCCACAGAGCGGCCCCTGCCCTCCCAGAGCTCCTGGGCTAACGGCAGGCCCTTCGCGGTGCAGTTACAACCCGCAGCGATCAGCGTGGTGGTGGGGACCTGCAGGGGGAGGTGGGGTCTTAGGAGTCCCTGGACTGTCGGCCGTGGTGGTGAGCGGTCAGCATGGGCAGCCTAGCAGCAGATAGGCAGCCAAGGAGGGAGGGGGTGCACTAGGCAGGGGGTACCTCGGCCGCAAAGGCCTGTGGGAGGGAAAGAACCACGGCCCTGTGGAACAGCAGGGGGGTACTGGGGCATGGAGGGGCCTGGACACACCAGGTTCCCCTCCCATCAGCAGCTAGGTCTGGAGGGCACTGGGAGCCACGTGAGGTGTGGGAGTGAGACGGTCTGGGGGGACTGGACCTTGCTGATCCTCCTGACCCTGACCCTGCAGAGGTGTTTTGGGGACGAGTACTATGGCACCGTGGAGGAGGAGAAGCCGCAGTTTGAGGAAGAGGAAGGGCTCGAAGGTGAGGTCACCGGGGCACCAGTCTGGGGCCGCTGCTGGGTCTGAAGTTCCACCCTGACCCCTCACTTCTGTGTCCTCTGGCACCAGATGACTGGAACTGGGACACGTGGGCTGGGCCTGAGCAGGGCGGAGCTTGGAACCAGCAGGAGCTGCACTGCGAGGACCCCGACTTCAATGTGGGTGCCATGGGTGGAGGGGAGACCCGGGGTTGGGGAGAGGGGCCCCCGCCCCCGGCAGGGCTGGCCTGACCTTTGCATCTGGGCAGATGGACGCTGACTACGACCCCAGCCAGCCGCGGAAAAAGCCGCGCGAGGCCCCCCAGACGGGCAAGAAGAAGCGGAAGTCCCCCTTTGCCGCCGCCGTGGGGCAGGAAAAGCCGGTGTTCGAGCCTGGTGAGGCCCGGGCTGGTGGCGGGGGGCAGGCAGGGGATCCGCGGGGCCTGGCACACCCTGGTGGCAGCCTGACTCCTACCCTGCACAGGCGACAAGACTTTCGAGGAGTATCTGGATGAATATTACCGGCTGGATTACGAGGACATCATTGACGACCTGCCCTGTCGCTTTAAGTACCGCAGCGTGGTTCCCTGCGACTTCGGGCTGAGCACCGAGGAGGTGGGCCCCACAGTGGTGGTGGCGTGGTGGCGGGGTGGCGGGGGGTGCCCCGTGGTAAGGGGGCAGTGGGCAGCCAGTAGATGCTAGGACTCCTGTTCCTTCTCCAGCAAACACCAGTATGGATAACGTTACCTGCCCCCGGCGGCCTCTGAGGCCCACGGAACACGCAGTAAACAGTACTTTTAAATGTCTTACCGAATATCCGCAGGTGGGTGGCTGTTAGGACAGGGTGGGCTCTGGAGACAGACGGCCCAGCTTCAAATCCTGCTGCGGCCACTCACCAGCTGTCACCTAGATGCTGTGCCTCCGTTTCCCCGTCTGTAAAATGGGCCTAATACCACCACCCCCGCCCCGTTGTGGCTGTGGAGCTACAGTGAATGCATGTGGCTCTTGCAGCGGCACTTGCCCCTTAGCCTTGGGGGCTGCGGGGGCCTCACTGGTCACGGCCAGCCAAGCCCGCGTTTATGCGGCTCGCGCCTTCTACATTTACTCGGTCTTCCCGGCAGCCTCAGTAGTTTCTAAGGGGCTTGCCCACCTCCTGGATGAGCAAACTGAGGCCTCCTCTGTAACTGGCAGACCTGCCCATTGGCGGGGAGCCCCTTGCCTGTCCTGAGGCTGCTGGGACCATGGTGCCTGACTGAGGCTCTGGCACCCCTGGGCCCAAACTAGAATCTGAAATCAGCCACTTCCCGACCACGTGCCTAGGGCAAAGATTGCCTGGCCAAGCCTCAGTTTCCCCATCTGATGCCCAGTGGTCTCCACAGAAATCAGTCCTCCCCTGCCTTTGACCAGTGAGGCGGCTAAAGCTGAGAGCGAGTGAGCCAGGCCCTTCCCACCCCTGAGCCGGGGCTCACAGGCAGGCCCCCACCCTCCCTTCCCGTGCAGATCCTCGCTGCCGATGACAAGGAGCTGAACCGGTGGTGCTCCCTGAAGAAAACCTGCATGTACAGGTGACAGGGCCGGGTCAGGTGGGCCGGGGGCGGGGGGGGGCACCTCCCAGAGCTCCCCGCGACAGGCGTGTCTGCTGGGCACCCACAGGTCAGAGCAGGAGGAACTGCAGGACAAGCGGGCGTACAGCCAGAAGGCCCAGAACTCCTGGAAAAAGAGGCAGATCTTCAAGTCACTTTGCCCAGAGGAGTGAGTGTCCCCAGCTGGAGGAGGGTGGGCTCGGGCGCCCGCCGGGGCTAGGCTTGAAGTGTGCTCCGTCAGCCATTTGTCGTGCGGCCCCGGGAATGGGGCTTCCTTTCCTGATCCCTGGGTTCAGATCCTGGCCAGCCACAGCTGTGTGGCCTTGGTCAAGGCCTTTGCCCTTTCTGGGCCTGTTTTCTCATTTTTAAAATGCAGGTAGGGGGTAAAGATGGCTCATTTCTTGTTGGGTTTTTGAGGATTAAGTGACTTAATTCACGTAAAGTGCCTAGAACATAGGAAATACCATAAGGGTATTAGTATTATTATGATGCCCATTATTTCCTGATCTATAAAGCAGGGCTGATAGAAACTCACAGGGCTGATTTAAAGCTGCAATAAGTCAGTTTCCACGAACAGCTTAGTAGAGGCCCAGGCTCAAAATGCCGGAGCGATCAGCAGTACAGTCGAGTCTCAAGAGTTCAGTAGTAAAGGCCCAATTTTGGTGTCAGACTTGGGTTTGAACCCCAGGCAGCCTCCTGATTTGGTGCCTTGCCTCTGAGCCTCTCCTTTCCTCATCTGTAAAATGGGGGATGTGTATTCAGGAATTGGCCTAATCGTGACCAGCTTGGGCTGAGCCCGCACTTTGCTCCTCAGGATGGAGACACTTTCGGAAGCCACAGGAAAGCCACAGAGAGACAAAGACAGCCCGCAGGGGCAGCTGCTGGCACCTGATGGGGCTAGCGGGAAGCAGCCCCAGCCCGGGAGCCCCCCAGCTCAGGAAGAAGCAGGCCCCGTGTCACACACGCAGAAGCCAGTCCCCCAGAGGCGGAGGAGGGGCAAGAAGGCGCGTGTCCTGGGCCCCACCGTGACCCTTGGTGGCCGTGAGTTTAGCCGTCAGAGACTGCAGGCCTTTGGCCTCAACCCCAAACGGCTGCACTTCCGCCAGCTGGGCCGGCAACGGAGGAAGCACCAGGGTCCCAAGAGCGGCCCCTGAGCTGCAGGGAGCAGGCAGAGGCCCTGGGGTTTCTCCCTTCCAGTCAGCTCCTGGATGCATCACCCCCACAGACTCTGCGGACCCTGTGTCTGCCCATGGGCAGAGAAGTCTTCCTGTCTCACAGGTGTGGAAGCCAAGGGCTACCGAGCAAGCTTCCCCCACCATCTCCCCTTGAGACACACCTCGGACCCCGTCCCTCAGATGCTGGGCCAGCCATAGCCACAGTCAAGTTAAACGGCTTTATTAGCCCCCAGTGGCCACAGTTCCCCCCACCACCCCTAGACCTCGGAGGGGTAGGGGGTTTGGAGCCAGTGAGGGGCACAGGTGGTCCAGTGCAAACTACAGTACTTGAGTCAGGCCCTGAGTGGGTGTCTGGGAGCCCCCCTCCTTGCTCTGCGTGGAGGGCCCAGCTGGCCGGAGGCAGGCGGACTGGCCCTGCCCCTGTCTGGATGGCCCCCAGTTCTGAGGTTTCCTGGACTGGTCTCAGCTGCACTTGTCAAGGGGGTGAGACAGGGAAGACCTGTCACCTCCCGATTTTAAGCTCCCACACCCAGCATGACATAAATAAAAAAATAAATAGTGCGCCTCTTCTCCCCCAACCCCGCCCGTTATAAAAACACAAAGTCCTCAGAGCTCGGGCGTTTGGCCTTGAGGAGCCGCCCGGTGCGAGGGAGCCGCAGGGTTGGCTGGGAGAGCTGGGAGCAGAGGTCGTCCAGGCTGTGGTCCTGAGCATGGCCCTCAGCCAGGGTGAACATGGGGTAGCGCTCGGTGGCTGAGGAGGAGCTGAGGACCTGGCGGGAGGAGGGAGAGCCTGGCTTAGCCCCAAACCGTATTCGTTGTCCTGTAGGTATAATTATCCTAATAGGTGCATTTATTAGGTGCTTCCTGAGCTCAACTCTCATCCCTCCAGGGCAGTGACCCAGGCCAGCCCATCAGTGCCTCCTATTCCCTGGCCAGTGATGGGCACATGACCCAGGGTGACCAGTGAACAGCAACCCTAGGATTTTTGCTGCAACTCTGGGAAAGTAGGGCTCCCTTTCCACTGAACAGGGACGTGGGTGCCCAGAAAGGCTAGTGGCCACCCCCTGCCACTATGAGGGTGAAGCCCTGATGGGACAGTGTCCACCACTTGAGCTCATGGATGCAGCTGTCCATGTCCCTAACTTTTCATTTCCTGCCCTTCTTTTGGTCCAATCAGCCCTACCAGGGTTTTGTAGCTTGTGGGCAGGATAACAATCTTGACTCCCCAGGTCTGCTGGACTCGAGGTCTCACTGTTCCTCTTCTCCCCCCTCACTGCCCCTTGCCCTCTGCCCTCCACCACTCCTGGCTCACCCTGGTCAGCTCTGAGCAGAGCGTCTCAAACTCCTTCTGGTCTCCAGCGTAGAAGCCCACCGTACAGCTCGGGTCCATCTTGGCGAAGGCCATCTTTCGGGGTGAGGTGCAATGGAAGGACTGGGGCATACAAATGAGGGAAGCTCAGGGCACCAGCCTCCTCTACCTTCCCCAGCCGCCCCCCCCGCCCCCCCCCAGGATCCCACCTGGCTCACCTCCAGGGGGAAGTCAGCCTGACTGACATCCACGGTAGGCTGGCAGTAGTGGGGGTCCAGGTAGAGCAGGAAGTCATCTGCAGGGGTGGAGGCGTGAGGGGGGCTGAGGAAGGGTAGGGTGGGGGGGTGGGATGGTGCGGGATGGCGTGGGCCTACCCTGGTAGCCAATGAAGTACAGTGAATGCCGTGGCTTGCCCCCCATGATGCCCAGGCACAGCTCTGAACGCAGGAGCTCCTGCAGGGAGAAAAGTGGGCGGGTGCTGTCAGGCCCTTGAGAAGCACTTAGCAAACCCAGCCCCTTATGGAGCTGACATTCCAGTGTAGGAGATAAACAAGGAACGAGACTAAGTTTTGCCATGGGTCAGTAAAATAACACTGGGAGAAAAATAAAGAAGGGAAAAGGGTGTTGCAATGTTAAGTAGGGGGTCAGAAAGGCCTCACTGAGGTGACATTGCAGCAAAGACCAGGAAGAGGTAAGAGGGAGTTGGGAGTGCATCTCTGGGGAAAGAGCACTCCCAGCAGCTGGAACAGCGAGTGCAAAGGCCCTGAGGCCGGTGTGAGAACAGCGAGGAGGTTTGTGTGGTGAGGGCAGAGAGAAGTGTGAAGGAGAGTGGGGGCAGATGGGCTTAAGGCATGGGCAGGGGCATGGTACAAAGCCGTGCAGGCTGTAGGGAGAACTTTGGCCTTTATTCTCAGTGAAAACACCCCAGGGTTCCTCCAGCCCTGCCATTCATTTTGCCTGGAGCACTCTGGCTCCTCATCTCCCCTGGCTGCAGAGGGGCTTTCCTAGGGTGAAGCCACCCCCCCTCTACCCTTCCCAGTGTTAGTTTTCCTTCCTCTAGAATTTCAGGTGTGACACCACAGCTGTCACTTTGGTTTCAGACCCACTGTCTGTCCTTCCTCCAGTAGAATGTCTACTCCCAGAGGGCACAAACATTTGCTTGCCTCTTCGCCTCTGAAACCCAGCAGCTGGGACATACCAGCCGCTCCCTAACTACTAATTAAACAGACAGACGGGCGCCTGGGTGGCTCAGTGGGTTAAAGCCTCTGCTTTCGGCTCAGGTCATGATCCCAGGGTCCTGGGATCGAGGCCCGCATCGGGCTCCCTGCTCAGTGGGGAGCCTGCTTCCCCCTCACTCTCTGCTTGCCTCTCTGCCTACTTGTGATCTCTCTTTCTCCGTCAAATAAATAAATAAAATATTAAAAAAAAAAATAGACAGATGAAGGAAGCACAAACACCTGACCCAAGCTACAGAAGCCTGTGCAGTTCCCAGGGGGGGCTTAGTGGGACCCGGCGGCACCCACCTTCACACAGGGCACGTACACGGGGTTGAGAGTTTCGCCGCCCAGCCGCACCGGCACCAAGATGACCACGGACTTCCACTCAGCCGTGGGGTCCGGCCTGGCCACCAGGCGCGCCACATCTGCCTTGTACACTAGAAGGACAATGCAGCAGGTCACATTCCTCCCCACCCTACAAGCCTTGGAGAGTAGCCCTCCCCGTGCCTGTGCCACTTCACAGGGTCTCACTCCCGTCACCAGCGGAAAAGGAGGCCTTTCTGGTGCCCCGCCCCCCCCAGCTCTTCTCCCGCCCTCCGCCACGATTCCAGGGCCTCCGGGCAGGTGCAGGCGACTCCATTTTACAGAGAGGACGACTGAGGCCCTAAGATTTAGATGAAGAACATAAAACAGCGGGAGGCAGAGAGCCTTCCCCGCAGCCCAGAGCACCTCCCCAGTTCCAGGCCTGGTTAGTCTTTACTTACTCAGCCCATGACTTTGCCAACATGGAAATGGGAGCTCTAAGTACCTCTTCCCATACTGCTAAGTAAGCCCCCTCCTGGCTCAATCCTTCTGGAAACAGAGCTGCTATGGCCTGAATGCTTGTGTCCCCCCAACATTCAGATGCTGAACTTCTAACCCCCAAAGCGATGGTATTAAGAGATGGGGCTTCTGGGAGGGGACTAGGTCGTGAAGGTGGAATCCTTGAGTGGGATCAGTGCCTATATGAGAAGGACCCCACAGAGCTCACCTGCCCCTTCCATCATGTGAGGACACAGCAAAATGAACTAGGAAGTAGGTCCCCACCAGACACTGAATCTGTTGGTGCCCTGAGCTTGGACTTCCCAGCCCCCAGAACTATGAGAAATAAGTTCCTATTATTCACAGGCCATACTGTCTGGCATTTTTGGTACAGCAGCCCAAATGGACTAAGATAGTGGTCATCTGTGAAAATCAAATACTGCCCCAAACGTCTATAATTTTATATAAGAATGTATAGTTTTTGTAGATTCTCTGACACCAATCCATTAAGGCTCCTATTAATGAAGACCCTATCTAAACTGCTTTGGAGGGTGCCTGGGTGGCTCAGTGGGTTAAAGCCTCTGCCTTTGGCTCAGGTCATGATCTCAGAGTCCTGGGATCGAGGCCCGCATCGGGCTCCCTGCTTGGCGGGGAGCCTGCTTCCTCCTCTCTCTCTGCCTGCCTCTCTGCTACTTGTAATCTGATCTCTCTCTGTGTGTCAAATAAATAAATTAAAAAAATCTTTAAAGAAAAAAATAAACTGGTTTGGAGGAGGGGACTCCTGGGTCGCTCAGTGGGTTAAGCATCTCCCTTTGGCTCAGGTCATGATCCCAGGGTCCTGGGATCGAGCCCCACATTGGGCTGCCTGCTCAGCAGGAAGCGTCCTTCTCCCTCTCCCTCTGCCTGCTGTTCCCCCTGCTTGTGCGCAGGCTCTCTCTCTCTCTGTCGAATAAACAAAATCTTAAAAAAAAAAAAATTGATTTGGAGGAGAGTGGGAAACAATAATAGCTAATATTTAGCAAACACTCACTATGTGACAAGCCCTGCTCTAAGGGTTTAACTTGTATTATTGACTCAATCGTTATGACAATCCTGTGACGCAGAGAGCAGACTTTTGTATATGTTAGAATTGTTGACCGAGTAAGAGTACATTGGACCTGAGAGAGGGAAGCCCTTATATCCTCTCATCTATCACGTGCCCAGAAGCCCCTAACGTTTCCTCTACTGGTTTCAGAGGTGGTGGGGGGATCCTGAGCACCTCCTACCTCCCTTGTGTGGGTCTCAAATCCTTTCCCAGGCTTCCTCTGCCCCAGGAAGGGAGGTGGCCGGCTCGGGATGAGAACTCTGGGACCTTATTTTCCAGTCTCTTACCTGTGCAGTCCTGAGAAACATACACCACCAGGCGGGTGACCTCTGAGCAGCTCTCCACAGCCTTCCTGGGGGATGACAGGGAAGGCCTGAGTGCCTGGGGGGAGCCCAGTGGCTCCCGTGTCCCCGGCAGCGGCCCTCACCTGAGTATGTGTGCCACCAGAGATGGCCCATACCAGTCCCCGGCCTTCTTGCCTGAGCTCTGCCCAAGCTCCACCAGCCGGTGCAGGCCAAAGGGGGCCTGGGGGTGGTCAGCGAACCAGGACACGATCTGCCGATGCCGGCGTTCCTGCTCCAGCTCAGGGGTGCCCTGGGCCCAGCGTGGGGGCATCCGGCGTGCAGGTCCGCGGTAACGGTTGGGAGAGGCCAACCCTGATGGTTCAGGGGCGCCCGGGCCTGAGCCCTCGGCCCAGGTCCAGTCTGGTGGGGATGGAGTACAGAGTCAAAGGGTGTTGGTGGGGTGGGGGGTGCGGGGGGTGGGCACAGTTCCCGTTTGCTCATGATTTCTGTGCAATTCTAATGCTCCCGACACCCCAGGTTTACCAACAATTTTCACAAGCTTAAACCTTATTGTATCAACTCTCACTCCTCCCAAAAACATACTTTGCACACAATCTCACATACCTTTAAACTTAGTCTACAAACAGTTCTGACCCCACAGCCCAGGGTGCCTGGCGCGACACTGCTAGGGCGCCTTGCCTTCCGGCGCTCACCTCTGGGCAGGAAGTGCAGCAGCAGGCCCTGGGCCAGCATCATCTGCCCGCTGCGCAGCATGCAGCCCCAGCCGCAGTCTGAGGTCAGGCAGCCCCCCGCGAGGGGCGGGAAGTCCCGGCGGTACGTGAGCCACAGGCGGGACACGAAGTCCCGCTGGAAACGCTGGATGTCGCCTGCAAGATGCAGGCTTGTCGGCGCCTGCCAGGAACACCAGGCCTCCCTCGACCCTGGCCTGGGGCCACCAGCTCACCCTCGCCCTCGAAGCGGTAGCGGCGGCCGCAGAGGTGGACGCTGGAGATCTTGCTAAAGCTGGTCCGGCTTTTGACTGCCCAACCTGGGGAGACGTGGGGCAGCACCCAGCCGGATGAAGCACTCGCTTGACAGACATGTAACGTGACAGTTAAGACAGCAGCCCCGCTTCCATCCACCCCCCTCCCCACCCCGCTGCGTGAAATGGAGACCGTCCCCGGTCCCACTCAGGGCTGGCACGGGCCAATCCATATTCCTCTCCGATGGAGGCAGGGACCCCAGTAACAGCCACGGGAACGTTTGCCATCAATTCAGGATGAATAAAGCAGTTCTGGTTCTTGCATCCGTTTGACAGAGGGGAAAAATGAACGCCCAAAAAAGCAAAAAACCTTGCCCAAGGTCACACGGCAATGGCATAGACTTGAAAACGCATTCCTTTTTGGACCTGCTGCAGGTCCGCCCGGGGCAGGACAGGGCAGGGCGGGGGACCCACAGGTGACTCCCAGGAGGCGAGTAAATGGTGGAATACTCGGCAGGGTCGGGTCCGGCAGCCCTCGACTCCCACCGGCCTCCAAGCCCACCTGCCTGGCCGAACCTTGGCCAGCTCCCAACTCGGACCACAAGCCCCGGGCCCGCCCCCTCCTCACCGTACTTGACGTTGTTCCAGGCCGTCAGGAACTTCGCCTTAAACTTGTCCACTTCGTCCGGCTCCCCAGGGGCGGCGGCGGGGGAGCCGAGAGCGGGGCCGCTGGCTCCAGAGGGCCTCAGGCCGTTGGGGTCCGGAACTCGGGGGCCCCGCGGCCTGCGGCCCTCGGGGCGGCGCGCGTCCTCCGGGCTCCCGCTCCGGTACTGCGCGGCGGCCGGCGACACGGAGTTCATGGGCGCGCCGGGAGGGCGGACCGCGGGCCCGGGTGGGGGCCGC